>PVJN01006817.1:35379-73407 GCA_004026805.1 Lasiurus borealis
GTGTGTGTGTGTGTGTGTGTGTGTGTGTGTGTGTGTGTGTGTGTGTGTGTGTGTGTGTGTACTTGAGCTACAGAGATGGAAAGACAGGATCTTGTCCTCCCCGATTTTACCAGAAATGAGTGAAATAGATGATTATAATGGAAGAATGGAATCAGCTCCAGGTTAGAACAGATCTGAGCACAAAACACAGGGAAGGAAGTAAAGAAAGAGTCAGTCTTGACCATTGGAAAGAACCCTGAAGAGAAGTCAAGGGCTGGACTGAGTGTTACCAGGGGAATGAAGATAAGCCAGGCGAGGACAAGGTTGGGGAAAGCATTCAAAGCTGAGAGGACAGCTGGCAGCAGAGAGTGGCAAGGAACCCAAGGAAGTTCAAGCCAGAGGGAGCCCTAGATGCACTGGAGAGGCCCTCAAGTGCAGCCAGAGACCGAGGCAAGGAAGGCTGGATCCCACAGGGCCTGGCATTCCGTGTAGAGCACTGGATTTTTCTAGACACGGAGACAGCACCTCTGAGAAGAATGGAATGTGAAAAAATCTGGGGGCCCATAATGTAAAGTATGTATATTGGTTCTATGTGCACATTTATTGTATCAAAAGGTAGCATTTATCACGTGTCAGAGCCTGTTCTAAGCACTTCACCTTCATTCATCCAATCCATTGCACAAGTCTTTATTGGCCCTCTACTGCTATAGACCACACACCAAGCTCTAGGTACAGAGAATACACAGCAAACAGTCAAAAATCCATCTCCTTGTGAAGTTTACATTTATGCAGAGGGAGAGGGGAGAAAGCCAATGGGAAGACGAGGTAAAATAGTGAATTAGATGCCAATACATGCTATCACAAACACAAAAGAGAGGGAAAGAATAGGAGTGTTTGAGGAGTGGTTGTCATTTGATATATCTGCTCGTCTAGCCTATGGCCCCTATTATTCCAGCAACAGTCATCTAGATGCTACCAAGAAGGTATTTTGTAGATATGGTTAGAATTCATAATTAGTTGCCTTTAACTAAAGATTGTCCTTGCTAGTCTGGGTGAGCCCGATCCAATCAGTTGAAAGGTTTCAAGAGCAGACCTGAGGCTTTCTTGAGGAAAAAGAAATTCTCAGCTGAGAGTGGGATCCAGTCCTTATGGATCTCAGACTTATCTCATAAGCCAGTTCCTTTCAAATAAATATTTTAAAATATAGTTCCTACTGCTTCGGTGTCTCTGGTTGAACCCTGAATGATATAGGAGAAAGATGATATTTTAATTAGTGGAGGCCAGATGGATCTCACTGAGAAGGAAATATTGAAAAAAAAAAACACACAAAAACTATAGTGGTGAGTGAATGAGTGAGCCAACAGCTGAATAAAGGAAGAGAACCTTCCAGACAAAGTAACCACAAATGCAGGGCCTCCTTCTATTTAATCTTCAGAGCAACATTATAAAGTAGGAGTTAATATTATTGTCAAGAACTTAGAAGAGTCTGAGATTTTCCCCGGCTTATCAGTGTACAAGTTATCCTGCCTCACGTGGATGCTGGCAGCAGATAATGCGACTCCTGGCTCAGCAGCTAAAAGCTCTCATACTCCCAGCCCTGCAGGTGGCGGGAGCTTTGTGTGTGCTGCAGATACCCCAGCTCTCCCCAGACCCCGCAGGGAAGACACAGGTGGGCTCTGGTGGATGCTGTGTGGCCTTGTGTCACAGCGGGAGGAACCTGAGCTGAGGAAACTCAAATCGTCTAATGAGGCCACTGACAAACCTGCCTAATCTTCGCCTTAGAAAAAGACTGACACTAGAACTTCCCAGATTATATGCTATACAAATATACTTGAAAAGTTGGTCAAGAAGAAAAGTTGTGTTCTAGCTGGTTTGGCTCAATGGATAGAGCATTGGCCTGTGGACTGAAGGGTCTGGATTCAATTCTGATCAAGGGCACATGCGCAGGTGGCAAGCCCGATCCCCAATAGGGTGTGTGCAGGAGGATGTCAATCATTGGTTCTTTCTCATCATTGATGTTTCTATCTCTCCCTCCCTTTCCCTTCCTCTCTGAAATCAATAATAATATTTTTTAAAGTTGTTAGCAGTGAATAAGAAGGTCAACAAATAAAATGAGATTCAAGAGAGAGAGAGAGAGAGAGAGATGAAGGCCATGTAATGTAGGATCTTGCAAATAGTGATAAAACGTTGTCTATATAAAGGATGTAAGGTTGGCAAATGGTATGACCACTCTGCATTTTTGGAATATCCTCATTGCTATGTGTACAATAGAATCACGGATAACAGAGGGAGAAGTGGAAAGACCAGCTTGGAAATCAGCATCCCAGTCCAGGTGAAAATGGTGGTGATTTGGACTAAAGTAACATCAGTAGATCTAAACAGAAGTGGCCTAATCACAAGTGTTTTTGGAAAAACGAATTAGTACAACTGGGTATTAAATGTAATATGATCAGCCGAAACCTGATTGGCTCAGTGGATAGAAAGGTCCCAGGTTCGATTCCAGTCAAGGGCCTGTATCTTGGTTGCAGGCACATCCCCAGTAGGGGGTGTGCAGGAGGCAGCCGATCAATGTCTCTCTCTCATCAATGTTTCTAACTCTCTATCCCTTCCCCTTCCTCTCTGTAAAAAATCAATAAAAAAAATTTTTTTAAATGTAATGTGATCAATGGAGAAGAAGAGGTACAAGAACTACTCTCAGACTGCAGACTCTTCTGACCTGTAAAATCCTGGGAGACAGGCACATCTGGGGAAAGCCACAGCTCCCATTTTGAACATGTGCAGATTAAGATGCCATGGAGGTATTCGAGGAGAGCTACTGAGACAGCCTTGGAATGTGGTCCCAGACAAGAGAGAGCCTGGAAGAAGTGGGAACTGGGAGAATCTCTGATATATAGGGGGTTCTAATGCCTGGGGACGTAGGGGGTACAGACAGATAAAAACGTGGGCGTGGGGGCAGGACTACTACCTAAGACCTTCCAATGTACAGAGAGGGTGAGGAAGAGAATGGGCCAGCTGAAAGGGCTCGGAAGGAACTTGAAGAGCTAGCGAGAACACCTGGAGAATCGGAAGCCATAGAACCGCAACAAAACTATCCTTTGGCTTCTGCACTATGGAGACCATCTGGCAAACATGGGAATGGCGATTACCAGGGTTGTGTAGGGGGAGGAAGGGGATGGACGCGTGTTAGAAAGGGCAGAGGAGCCGAGACCGGTTTGGCTCAGTGGACAGAGCGTCGGCTTGCGGACTGAGAGGTCCCAGGTTCGATTCCAGTTGGGGGCATGTACCTTGCTTGTGGGCACATCTTCACTGTGGGGCGTGCAGGAGGCTGCTGATCGATGTCTCTCTCATCGATGTTTCTGACTTTCTGTCTCTCTCCCTTCCTCTTTGTAAAAATCAATAAAAAAAATTTAAAAAAAGAAAGGGCAGAGGAGAGATGTGGAGGCAAGTAATGAAGACAGCTTGTGAATATGTAGCTTTCAAATAGCCTCAATATGAAATGGAAAATAAAGCTGGGTGTTGTCTAGAGGGCAAGTCAAGAGATAGGTGAAGGCCCCCCAGAAGGATCCAAAATATAACAACAGGTTGAAGAAGGACTAGAGAAGAAGTGCAGACATAAGCGATGGCGTGGAAACCAGTGGAAGGAGATGAGACCCATGAATACAAGCTAAAGCGGACTCGGAAAGATGTCCCAGGATCAGAGGGGCGACACAGGGCAGTTCAAGGAGGGGATGGGGACAGATGGCAATGAGCCTACCCTTAATGGGCCAGCATTGGAAGGTCTTTGGTAGGAGCCTACAGTGAAGGCAGTAGGAATGAATCTCTATGTTTGCGTCACCCTTTACCTCTGGGAAATGGTTCAAATTCACCACCTCAATTAATTCCACTCTCTGAAGTCTGGAATCCTTATTCCCATTATACATCCAAAAAAATTAACATTCAGATTCGTTCAAATGATCTGCTTGAAATCATGTAAGATGTTCATAGCAGAACTAGCATTTGAATTCAAGTCTTTGGTTTCTAAACACAGGTCACTCCACATCCTCCTCTCTTTAATCTCCTCTCCTCCCTTCCTCCCTCCCTCCTTTTATTCTGTATTTTTCTTTCTCCCCTTCTCTCCCTCCCTTACCCTCTTTCTCTCTCTCACACACACACATTCTTCCTCTTATCTTTCTTTTTTCCTGCTAACTTCCCTGCCCCATGATTCTTTTTGGAATGCCAGTCAGGTCCTTTAGCAAAATCAATCTAGGAATTAGTGTCCTGAAACGCTCAGACACCCTCTTTCGGCCTGGATTTCACATCCTATCAAAGGACAGATTCGCCAGCAGATTAAAGCCGTTTGAAGCCTTCTCAGGGTTGGTGCCTCAGTTGTTGGGAGTTAAGGACCTCGCAAGCTCTGGATTTCGAAATATGCCTCCTTTTTTTCTTTCCAATTTTGTGGACAATTTCTATTTGAGTCCTGCCATCTCTCCGGATGGCTCCCGTATAACTGCCTTAGAGGTTAAAGAACACATTTGCTAAGGTGGGAAGCAGACTGGAACCTTTGGGGTTCCATGGTTCACCCTGAATTCCACACTTGTTTATGGTTCAAATTCATTTACGCGTGGCATCAAAATCAACGCATTTTTTTCTTCCAAGGGCATTTAAAATGGCTTTTAAGAAGAGAGCATAAGCGGCAGACAGTTAATAACTCTTCCGACTATCTTTCACGCGAGGAACTGTGCGCTAGTACATGAATAAGCAGCAGGTAGGTGACATTGAAATCCACCAGAAAATAATAAAAGGCCTGAAAGCGAGTCAGAGATTTCATAAACCCCACGCACAGCAAGTTCCAGCCACCTCATTAGTATAAAATAATACATCAGCTCGATTCACTTCGGGTGCTCAAATGGAAAACTTTGCGACAAATAAATTATTTGTCTGAAGAGATATCCGCTTCATTGCTCTAAACGGTTCTCTTGTGGCCGGAAGTGTTAATGATGCTCCCAGCCGCCTCTAATGACAGGCACTAAAATCACTCTGTTGTTTAAATAAAGACAGAGGGCTGGCACCCGGGGGGAAGCGTGCCTGGATTCAGAGTTCCATGAAGGTTCTAGTCCTGGATCCGCCTCTTCTGCTTCTATGAGCGTGCGTAGTATTTGACCTCGCTGTCGCCTTGTTTTCTAAATGATGATGATACAAGCATTTTTTAAAACTCTCTCTCTCTTAGGTTTGCTGTAAAGGCTGCTTTTGTAAAAGCAAACAGCATCCAGTAAACAGTAGGTATCAGTTTCCTTGAACCCTTACATTCTCTGTTCCCACTCCTCTGTTAGTAGTTGGTCAATGCTGGGCTCTGAGTTGGTCTTCAGAGTATATCCGTGGCTCTAGAGCAGCATATTCTATTGTCTATGTCAGTGGTTCTCAACCTTACTAATGCCACGACCCTTTAATACAGTTCCTCATGGGGTGGTGACCCCCAACCATAAAATTATTTTCATTGCTACTTCGTAACTGTAATTTTGCTACTGTTATGAACTGTAATGTAAATATCTGATAGGCAGGATGTATTTTCATTGTTACACATTGAACATAATTAAAGCATAGTGATTAATCACAAAAACAATATGTAATTATATATTGTGAAATATTTATTTCTAATGACAAATAAATGAAATTTTGTCTTGAATCGTGGTGTAGCATGGGCAACAGTCTTCATATGACAACAGTAAACTACAATGCTGCACTTTGCTACACCGAGGAGCGGTGTGTTGGTTCGTAAGACCATGGGAAATAGGTGTTTTCCAATGGTCTTAGGCGACCTTTGTGAAAGGGTAGTTCGACCCCACAAAGTGGTCGCGACCCACAGGTTGAGAACCGCTGCTGTAAAGGCTGCTTATGTGAAAGCGAAGAGCATCCAGTAAACATTAGGTGTCAATTTCCTTGAACCCTTAGATTCTCTGTACCCACCCCTCTGTTAGTACTCGGTCAATGCTGGACTTTGAGTTGGTCTTCAGAGTATATCCATGGCTCACTAAAGCAGCATATTCTATTGTCTAGATGCTGTCTGTGCCTTATTCCCTTCTCTTTTTTTAAAATATTTTTAATTGATTTTTTACAGAGAGGAAGGGAGAGGGATAGAGACTTAGAAACATCAATGAGAGAGAGACATCAATCAGCTCCCTCCTGCACGCCCCCTACTGGGCATGTGCCCGCAACCAGGATACATGCCCTTGACCGGAATCGAACCTGGGACCTTTCAGTCTTCAGGCTGATGCTCTATCCACTGAGCCAAACCGGTTTCGGCCCTATTCCCTTCTTAAAGTGCCCAGGTTTGAAGGAAGTCTTACTTGGAGAGAGCTCAGAGATCCCACTGTCTTCCCTCTTCCTCCAGGTGAGCAAACCCGTTTCCAGATGAAGGAAGGAACTAGCTCTCTCTCTCTCCCCGCTAATTAGGAAAATGTCTTCACACTGCATTTCTGTGAGCAAATAGGAGCTGAAGGTGAAGGAGACATCTTGTGACATGCGTAGCAGGTCCTCGGTAATTGAGGCAAGTTCACGGGCACAGAGCAGGGAAGGACCCAAGAGCCATTGGGTGGAAAACAGCCAATATCTGATTATGGCTCGGTGCTCATTCAATTTCCCTCCTGCCCAAACCACGGCTGGAGGTGCTGAGCTGCAGGGCTTTAAACAAAGGCAGTCACAGGGCCGGGAGATGTGACAGATACCTAATCATGGAAGCATCGATGAGGATAGATGATGCAGCTCTCAACGCGACCTCCCTGAAGAGCCAAATTAGAATGTTCCTGTCAACTGCATGGACTTGTTTGCTTAAAAAAAAAAAAAGGAAGTCATTTGAGCCATAAACTGAAGTCTTTAAGTAAAGCTAGTTGTGTACAGAGTATTGTAGAAGAATAAAAGAATAATAAAGTTATATAACCTTCTCAGTGACCTCCAGGACTGGATGATTATGTGAAGAGATAAAGCTCAGCCTTGAAAAGAGAGCGACAATGAAATAGATCCTAAAGGGATGACCAGTGACGGGCACAGGAAGGGAGGCTGCCTGGGTTATTCCATCAACAAACAATATATACATTTCTATTCACATAAAGGCACGGTATGAAACCCTGGAAATAAAATACATTCAAAAGCATCCCCTTTGTCTTCAAAATGGAGGACTGGCCACAAGCTTCCATTTCCCCCAATACCTGAATGCCAGAAAACTCAGATACCATAACCTCAGAGTCCCGCTTTGTTGAGATCCCAGCTTGAAAAACTGCTCTTTCGGTAAATACAGGTTTCCTGACACAGAGACACAGACCCCCCTGCCCATGAGGTCAGTGGCTGAATGGGATACCTGCAGCAGGGGGCTGATTGGCCTGAAAAGGTGTACTATGCAGGCTTTTCGAGAAAATGGCTTTAGAGAAAGAGACCAGAGTCCTGGAGGTGTGCAGGTGAGCGGAGGGTTTGCACTAGAGTTTCACACCACCTCTTGATACCTGTGAGACATTGCGAACCTCTCAGAACCTCTGTTTTCTAATCTATACAGTGGGTAAAATAATAGTACAGTGGTACCTCGAGATACAAGTTTAATTCGTTCCATAACCTTGAGGCGTGGGAAACTATGAGATGCTCGAGTCGCGGTAAACTGGTGGGTCGTGTGCAGCTGGCCAATCTGCGTGATGACTCCTATCTCAAATGTTGCTTGTATTTCAAAGCAAAAATCGCTCGCTCCACAGCTCGTATCTCAAAAATCTCGTATGTTAGGGCACTCGTATCTCGAGGTACCACTGTATTTACTCTATAAGACTGTTTTGAGGATGAAATGAGGTAACATATTCAGTAACATAACCATCATTAACATAGTGTTTGCTAGGAGAACATTTTTTAAAAATATGGATTTTTACTGCTTTTTTGTCAAATTGTCTGCTGTTTAGCTCCTGTGAAAAACCTTACTGAAAGAGAAGAGATTGATAGAAGATCATTCAAAAGACAAGTAAGTGGTACATCTCTTCCCATAGGCCAGTGTTCTTCAAGTTTTACCCAGAATTCACTTGGATCACATTCATTGGGAGTAGTTGTAAGGGGGGAAAATTCATATTTCTAGGCCCTCCCAAAACTGCTGAATGAAACCTGAAGTTTGGGCCCAGGAAACACATTTAGAATCTCCCTTGATTCCTAGGCCTGATAAAGGTTAAGAACCACTGTCTGCCAAAGTAGGCAATGAAGCATTTTGCACAGAACACAGGTCTAGACTTGGACCCCCCCCCCCAGTTTCAATGGTTCCTGTTAATTTTTACCACAAGAAATGTAATACTATGACTAGGAAGTCATCATTTTCTGGATACTAGGGTTTAGTCTGAGCCTAAAAGATATATTGAGGTTTAAAATTGAATCCATTGTGCCAAAACCGGTTTGGCTCAGTGGATAGAGCATCAGCTTGTGGACTGAAGGGTCCCAGGTTTGATTCTGGTCAAGGGCATGTACCTTGGTTGTGGGCACATCTTCAGTAGGGAATGTGCAGGAGGCAGCTGATCGATGTCTCTCTCTCATCGATGTTTCTAACTCTCTATCCCTCTCCCTTCCCCTCTGCAAAAAATCAATAAAACATACTAAATAAATAAATTAAATTAAATTGAGTCAATTGCAACGTGACTAAGTTTAAAAAGTATGAGAGCTGCACAGCCATGGAAAAGTAGTGATGGCTGTTCTCACCAAGATGAATATGAGGAAATTGCCAAGAGAGCCCCTCCATGCACAACAGCAGTCCAGTGCATCTTCACGAACCATTTATGTTATCTAAGATTTGTGGCAAAGCTTTATTTTTATATTAAAACACACAGCGGGTTTGCTAAGCAATGGAATCTATGGTAATAAAAGCATAATATGCTAATTAGACCAGATGTCCTTCTGGATGTTCTTCCTTCCAGACAAAGCTGTGGTAGGCGGGGCAGCCAGATTTCATGCATTGGGCCTCTAGTCTAATATAATAGAACATAATATACCAGACTCCAAAGAAAGTTTATGCTATTTCCCCCAGATCCAGCCATCCTCCTAAACCCCCACCACATATAAATTCTCTGTCCTACTTGTTGTTGATGGTTTTTTTTTATATATTTTTAATTGATTTCAGAGGAGAAGGGAAAGAATGAGAGGGATGGAAACATAAATGATAGGAGAATCAGTGATCAGCTGCCACAATGGGGATTGAGCCCACAATCTGGGCAGGTGCCCTGACCAGCAATCAAACAATAACCTCCTGGTTTATAGATTGACATTCAACCAGTGAGCCACACCAGCTGAGCTGTCCTCTGTTGTTAGCAGTCTTGGATAAAAATGTTTAAACAAAAGTGAGAACCATACAGCTCTAGGACCTCCTGCTCAGACCTCCCTCTCCTCCCCAATCAATCAAACCAAAAGATGCTTCTATGAGAGGAGCTGCTCAAAAAGTCAGTAGTTGATGGAGAAACCAAGATGGTGGCATAAGTGAACACCTAAACTGCTGCCTCACACAACAATTTCAAAACTACAGCTAAAAGACAGAATAGACATCATCCAGAACCACAGGAAAGCTGGCTGAGTGGAAATTCTACAACTAGAAGAAAAGAGAGGGGCTCACGGAGACTCAGAGGAGCTGCAAAAAGCTGAGGTATGGAGACACATGCGTGGAGAAGATGGGCGGCTGAGTGCCTGGCTGGCTTCCTCTAGCAGAAGGGAGATGGAAACTCCCGACTGCACTGAACCCGAGTTCCAACTGCACTGAACCCCAGTTCCAGGCAAGACTCATACAGGGGGAGTCTGGACTGTCAGAAAAAGGGAGGGGTGCACGGCAAAAGGCAGAGGTCTAGAGGCACAAATGCCGCAACTATGCCCAGAGAGGACTGACAGCTGAGTGTGCTACTGGCTTTCTCTAGTGGGAGGGAGATGGAACCTTCCAACTGCACTAAACTCCAGTTCCAACTGGATTGAACCCCAGTTTCAGGTGAGACCCTGGGACCCAAACTCGTACAGGTCCCCGGAGCACACAGAAACTCAGGGGAGCCATGAAAGGCAGAGGTCTGGAGGAAAGTGCATGCAAGTTTGCACATAGAGAACTGCAGCAATTACAGAGGGACAATGAGACCCAGGGGCCTCATAGAGCAGGGCTGATGGGAATCCAAGGTGAGCACAGAGGCTTTTGCAATTTTGCAACTCTTGTTTCATAAGGCTGTCTCAAGCACAGAAGTTCTCCCAACATAAACACAGCTGACCCTCACAACCAATTGGCTTTGAGGTCAATTCCCCCCAGTGATACCAACAACAATCAAGACTTAACCACAACAAGGCTGTACACACAGTCCACAAAAGGGTGCACCAAGAGAGTCCACCTCAGGTAACTGGGGAGGTGGAGCCACAGGGCCATATAAGACACCTAGCACACAAAGCTACTCTACCAACTCAGGAAGCAGTGAAAAATGTGGAGACAAAGAAACAGATCACAAACAAAAGAAATGGAGGAAAACAAATGACTGGATATAGAGTTCAAAACCAGTTACAAGGTTTCCCAAAAATTTCCTAGAAAACGTCAACAAATTTAGTAAGACCCTCCAGGATATGAAAAAGGACACTGACTGAAATAAAAGATATTATACAGAGACCTAACAGCAGACTAGAGGAATGCAAGAATCAAGTCAAAGATTTGAAATACAAAAAAGCAGAAAACAACTAAAAAAGCAAAAAGAAAAAAGAATCCAAAAAAGTGAAGATAGTGAAGTTGGGACAACTTCAAGCATACCAACATTATACCAGAATTATAAGGGTGCCAGAAGAAGAGAGAGAATCCAAAGAGGACCATACCAAGACACATCATAATTAAAATGCCAAGAGCAAAAGACAGAGAATATTAAAAGTCACAAGAGAAAAACAGTTAATTACCGAGGAGGGAGCACCCATACGATTGTCAGCTGATTTCTCAACAGAAGCTATGCAGGCCGGATGGGAGTGGCAAGAAATATTCAACGTGATTAATAGCAAGAACCTACAACCAAGATTACTCTACCCAGCAAAGCTATCATTCAGAATTGAAGGTCAGATAAAGAGCTTCACAGATAGGAAAAAGCTAAAGGAGTTCATCAACACCAAACCAGTATTATATGAAATGCTGAAAGGTACTCTTTAAGAAGAGAAGGAAGACGAAAAAGGTAAAGATAAACATTATAAACAACAAATACATATCTATCAACAAAGGAATCTAAAAATCCAGTGAATTAAAAATCTGATGAACAGAATAAACTGGTGAATACAATAGAATCAGGGGCATAGAAAGGGAGTGGACTGACAATTCTCAGGGGGAAAGGGATGAGGGAGGTGTGGGAAGAGACTGGACAAAAATCATACACCTATGGATGAGGGCAATGTGGGGGAGGTAAAGGCAGAGAGTGGGTGTGAACCAGTTGGATGGGAACCTGGGGGTAGGGGTGGAGGATCAATTGTAATAACCTGAACAATAAAGATTTATTAAATTTTAAAAAAGGAAGTCAGTGTTATGAAGAGGCACCAAAAGCCACGGGCTATCCCATGGTATTGTCAGCATTACCACTTCCGTGACTCTTAACATGCCGGGCACCAGGCTTTCCAAGAAGCCTTTAAAGTTTAATTAGCATCTTTCCCTTTCTCCCCTCGCTTCCTGCCGATAAGATTCTCCCAGGAATCACTGCGGGCGCACCACCTCCTCCGCTAATGGTATTGAATTTGCACATCCTTCCCAGACTCCTGAGACAATGAGGTCGGCCGTGGGATTTATTCACGTCTCAGACGGACGTTTGCCCCTTAGCCTGTAGCGACTTCCTGAATCCAAATCTGAATAAGCCTGAGGCCTTCTAACCCAAAGTGGACAGCCAGGGCCTCATTTTCTTAAGAGTTGGTTCTGCGTAGTTACTGCTTCTTTAAAAAAAAAAAAAATCTAATTACCAGCTCGCGGATAATAACACTTACCCAGCGTTTTCTATCTCCAAAGTGATATAAGGGCCTTTGAGTCCATTTGTCTATTCAGTGAATTTTCCATCCTTAATAAAAACAAGTTTCAGGCACCAATTTCAGAAGCTGATGCGGTTGAACCTGCCTCCCGGGAGCAAGTGCACTAGATACATATTAATGTGCAAAAGCACGGCTGGGTCGGGAAGGGGACCTCAGAGGCTCGGGATGGGGAGCCAGCAGGCAAAGGTTCCCTCCAGAGATCTCTGACTGTAGCCACGACCTTTCACCTCCGTTCTCAGTCGCCTGGTATGTAAAATGGGATAATAAATAGGCCTCACGCATATCACAGTTACAAGGAATAAGTAAGACAGAGATGGAAATGATTTCTAATGCCACATGGATAGCGAGCATTCATCATTACCACTTCCCAAAAGAGATCATTTTTATCCATATTTGGGTCGCGATGGATAAATCTAGAGATTTTCCTCCTTCACTTCTCAGACAAAATGTTTCAAAAGTCCCTTGTTTTCCAAAGGGAAAGGGGCACAGAATTAAAGAGAAATGCATTTGCCACGCATTTGCTAAGGAGTAAGAATAACTAACGATCACTTACTAAACTCCCCACAGGATTCAAAGAGAATGGGTATAATCCTCAAATCAGTCTTCTGGAATAGAAAGCATTACTGCATCCATTTCACAGATGAGAAAACTAAGGCACAGATGCTGTTAATATCTTGCTCATGTTTACACAGGAGACGAGTCTATTTTCTTAACCAAGAGTTTCTAATGTTAGTCCAGGAACCGTGGAGAGGCTTTCTCGAAAGGCTGTGAGATTGAAACTATTCTCATAATAATGCTAAGACGGTATTTACCCTTTTCACTCTCACAAGCCTGTGCTGGGGTTTTCCAGAACCTTCCTGACATGTAATTGGATGCGGGAATACATAGAAAAATCCTCTGCTAAACCAGAAAAGACTTGCAGAAATGTAAAATAACACCACACTTTTCATCATTTTATTTTGGAAAATATAGGGTGATTTTTTAAATTTAAAATGTGATTGACTGCCGAGGCCGGTTTGGCTCAGTGGATAGAGCATCGGCCTGCAGACTGAAAGGTCCCAGGGGCACGTACCTTGGTTGCGGGCACACCTCCAGTAGGGGGCGTGCAGGAGGCAGCTGATCGATGTCTCTCTCTCATCGATGTTTCTAGATCTCTATCTCTCTCCCTTCCTCTCTGTAAAAAATCAATAAAATATATTTTTAAGAAATGTGATTGACTTTAACATGCAATGCATTTTTATTATTTTTTCTAATGAACTCATAAACACATCCTTTTTTAATTTTCGGTTTTAAATTTTCAATAGAATCAAGATCAATGCTAGAACAACGTAAACCAAAGCTCTTTGGGGCTCTTAATAATTTCTAAGAGTGTAAGTGGTCCCCAGACCTAAATCTGTGAGAACTGCTACTGTAGGCAGAGTGTCTCTCATAAACCCCCACAAAAGCTGTATTGTTAGTTCTGGCTTTTGACGAAGAAATTGAAGCTTAAAGAGGTTAAGTAAGTTGTTCAAGGTCACACAGCTCACAATGGAGGCTTTCAAGAGACAGGCATTCACCAGTCTTACTCTTTTCTCCGCTTACTGTGACTCTCCCCGCCACATGTGCCACCAGACACGTCCCCTGACACAAAACTCGCCAACTTAGCGGCCTCGCTGTGCATTACTCCTCAGAACCTAACAGCTCACGAGTCTGATGATTCGCTTCTGAACTTCTACTTGTTTGAGATCAGGATTGTGCTAGATTAGGGAGGATGGCACCCAGCACTCTAGACTCTTCTCTCTCTTACCAAATTCCTTATCAGATGAACATCAAATGCATCCTGGTGATGAACTTGACATTTTGTCACTACAGAGTATGAAAATGCTGCTTGTCTCTTCTCCACCATCCATCTTCCTGTTCCCAGAACCCCAACTGGTTTTGGAGTTCGAGAAGAAGATGTATATAGTGGGGGGATGGGGGCTAAGAATGGAATAAGGACACATATGGAACACCCTAATCAATAAAGAAATTTTTTTTAATGTATCATTGTTCTAAACCAGTCATGGTCATTTTGTTCCACTTGACAAGTGTTTAGTCTACAGCGGGTCACATGACCCCTTTCTGGCCATACATGGAAAGTCACTGGACTGAATTTCCAGGAAACTGTGGCTTTCACGGGGAAAACATAGACTTGGGGGGGGAATGAGGTTTTGGCTCCATCAAACGCCATTGTGATGTCTGCATGTTTTGAGTTTTCTTGCAACAGTGAGGTTACCAACAGGAGAAAAACCACGAAGAGAATCACAATAATGCTTACATTACTGAGCTGTTAAATTAGAACTAGCAATTGCTTACGTCCAGGTATTTTATGAGATATATAAACCTCTATTTATTTAAGTTCTTCTTAGTTCATTATTCTGCTACTTCAAGCCAAATGCGTTACCATCTGAGAGATGCAGGGAGGTTTTTGCAAATGGTAAAAATATTTCCATGCACAAGATCTCTCTGCCAGTAAAAGTAGATTCTGATAGTACACAGACAGTAGATACATAATGAAATGCACAGACAAGCATTATAAAGTGCACATATACTATATATACACTGAGTGGCCAGATTATTATGATATCTGAATGCATAATCATCTGGTCACTCAGTGTATATCCTATACAATAAAAGGCTAATATGCAAATTGTGCCCTTGACCAGGAGTTGGACCAGCAGGCAGGCTGGCCAACCACCCATGTGCCTTTCCCCAGGCTGGACCCCACCCATGCACAAATTCATGTACCAAGCTCTAATACACACACACACACACACACACACACACACACACACACACTAGAGGCCTGGTGCATGAAAACCGTACACGGGGGTGGCAGGTAAGTCCCTCAGCCCAGCCTGCACCTCTTCAAATCTGGGACCCCTTGAGGGGTCCGATCCCATTGCTGGCTCCCAACTGCCCTCCCCTGCAGGCCTGGTCCCCCCTAACTACCCTCCCTTGTTGGCCTGGTCCCCCCCCAACTGTTCTCCCCTGCAGGCCTTGTGCCTCCCCAACTGCCCTCCCTGCAGGCCTGGTCCCCCTCAACTGCCCTCCCCTGCTGACCTTGTCTCTCCCAACTGCCCTCCTCTGCTGGCCATCTTGTGTCCACATGGGGGTAGCCATCTTTGACCACATGGGGCAGCCATCTTGTATCTTGGTGTGATGGTCAATTTGCATATTACTCTTTTATTAGGTAGGAGATATATAAGTATATATATACTGAGTGGCCAAATTATTATGTGTTCAGAGATCATAATAATCTAGCCACTCTGTGTATATGCACATAACTATATGAAATATATAATGAAAGAAGAAATTGGAAAAACAAAAAGGAATTCAAAGGTAACTTCTACACTTGAAAAAATATACTGTCTAAAATGAAAAATCCTATGTATGAAATCAATAACAGATTAGACACCAACAGAAAAAAAGATCAGTATGATCTAAAAACCATAGCAATAGAAACTATTCAAATTTAAGCACATAGAGATAAAAGACAGAAAAACAATTAACAAAGCCCCAATAACATGAGAAACAACATCAATCAGTCTAATATAAATGCAACAGGAGTCTGAACAAAGGAAGGAGGCAGAAAAGAATGTTTACATAAATAATGGCTGAATTATTTTTTTAATTTGATGGAAACCATAAAAAGTTCAACAAGTACTGAGCAAAATAAAAACAGAGAAACCCATAGGAAGGCCCATCCTAATCAAACTGACAAAGAGAAAAATCTTAAAAGAAGCCATAAGTAAAGCTGACACATTATATTCAGAGAAACAAAGATAAGAATGACTGCAGATTTCATGTCACAAACCATGCAATACAGGAGACAATAAAACATCTTTCAAGTGCTGGAGCGTGAAAAAAAAATGACATTCTGAATCCAGTGAAAACATCTTTGAAAAGTGAAGAGTAATTTAAAATGTTTTCAGATAAGCAAAAACTGAAAGAATTTATTGTGAAGCTATCTTCGCCAGAAGAAATGTTAAAGGAAGTTCTTTGGACAAGAAGAAAATTATACCCTGTAGACACTTGGGTCTACTCAAAAGAATTCAGACCAGTTTAGATAATAATGATCTGTGTAAAAGAAAAAATCGTTTTGCTTTGTTTTAATTTTAAGGGATTTGTTTAAGTTTTAAAAGTAATAATGCATCAGAGAGTGTATAACATGTAGAAGTAAACTGTATTATGACCATTGTATAATGCTGGGGGGAAAGAGAACAAATATGAGGGTGCATGGTAATAAAGCTTATAAACATATGAAGCAAAAACTGATAGAACTAAAGAAAAATGGACAGATTCCCAATAATAGGTGGAGATTTCAACATTCTTCCCCTAGTAATTGATGGATAAATTAGACAGAATAAGGTATAATATAAAACTTAAACATCTAATTTTATCTCATTGACATTTATCATAGCACAACTAATCAATGACAGAATATAGATAATTCTCAAGTATACATAGAAAATCCACGGAGATATACTATATGCTGGACTATAAAACAAGTCTCAGAAACTTCAAAGAATAGAAATCACACAAACTATTTTCTCTGAGTATAATAGAATTAAATTAAATTAAAAACAGAAAAATATGAAAATTACAAATATCAGGAAAATGTAATCACTCCAAAATAAACCATTTTTCAAATAAAAACAACAGAGGTAATCAGAAAATACTTCAAAATTAAACATGCCATGCTCTAGCTGGTTTGACTCAGTGGATAGAGCATTGGCCTGTGAACTGAAGGGTCCCAGGTTTGATTCCAGCCAAGGACACATGCCAGGTTGCTCAGTGGAGGGAGTACAGGAGGTATTTTTAAATTAAAATATTTTTTTTAATTTAAACACACCATATCAAAATTTTTGAGATGCCTGGCCAGTGTGATTCAATGGTTGAGCTTTGACCTCTGAACCAGAAGGTCACGGTTAGATTCCCAGTCAGGACACATGCCCGAGTTGTGGGCTTGATCCCCATTGGGAGCCTTGCTGGAGACAACAGATCAATGATTATCTCTCATCATTTTTCCCTCTCTTCGTCTCCCTTCCCCTCTGAAATCAATTAAAATATACATTTTTTAAGTGAGATAAGTATTGTCTATGCAGGTAGGCCCAGAAAATAAAAGGATGAGTTGGAACCTAGCCTGTTTGGCTCTGTGGATAGATTTGGCCTGCTGACTAAAGAGTCCCAGGTTCAATTCTGGCCAAGGGCACATGCCCGGGTTGCAGGCTCCATCCCCAGTGGGGATGTGCAAGAGATAGCCAATCCATGATTCTCTCTCATCATCGATGTTTCTGTCTCTCTCTCTCTCCCTCTCCCTTCCTCTCTGAAATCAATAAAAATATATATTTTTAACAAGTAAAATGATAGGCGCATACCTTTAAAAAAATGATGACTCGGTGCCCAAGGCTTATAACAGATTAATGCATAATTAATGCCGCCATTCAGTCTACGGATCAGAACTTCGATGCTGTTCCGAACAAAACAAGCCTTGGATCAAAGCGCTCTGGGTGTCACGCTTTGGCAAGGGCACTGCCTAACTGTGCAACCGCGGGCTTTGATGGGTCTGATGTCGCACCTCCTTCCAGCACGCCAGGGGCCTTGTTGGAACACTAGCCAGCTGACGCCCACAGACAAGGGGATGTGTGAGTCACCTTGGGGAGAAATCAAGACCCCAGCTGCCAAGATGAGCAATTTGCAAGCTGAGAGTTTGCCGGAGACGATGTGGTGCTCAGGAGAGAGAATTTCTGCTGGCTTCTGCTCTGCTCATTCAGAGCGGATAAGCAGTGCCTGAAGCAAGTCTGCCTACAGCGGCGTTCCCAGCCACAGCCACGGGAGATTGCCCCCAGGGGACCGTGAGAAATGTCTGGAGGCGTCTGCAATTGTCACAGCTCAGGGAGAGAGTGCCACTAGCATCAAGTGGTAGAGGTCAGGGATGCTGTGAAATGTCCCCCAGCGCGTAGCATGGAATAGCCCTGCACTATAGCCTAAAATGTAAGAAGTGTCTCTGGCGAGGAGCCCTGTCCTGTAAGGGAAGCCCATGGCTATTCCCATGGTTTTCATGGAGCTTCCTGCTGCTCCCTTTCCATAATCTGGCCCCAGTCTGGTTGACTGGCCTCATCATCAATGGCTGCCGTGGTGAAGAGCAGGACCGTCTGGGGTCAAATCCAAGGTGCCTCACTTAGCATCTTGGGCAAGATACTTCCTCAGTTTCCTCATCTATCCAATGGGGAGGTGCATATAACTTGTCTCACAGGGTTGTTTAAGAACTCAATGAACTACACTGGTACCTCAAGATACGAGTGCCCTAACATACGAGATTTTTGAGATACGAGCCGTCGAGTGAGCAATTTTTGCTTTGAAATACGAGCAACAGTTGAGATAGGAGTCATCGCGCGGATCGGCCGGCTGCACACAACCCACCAGTTTACTGTGACTCGAGCGTCTCATAGTTTCCCATGCCTCAAGGTTATGGAACGAATTAAACTCGTATCTCGAGGTACCACTGTACATGGAAAAACTTCCTATAAAGTTCTTCATTAATTTTCTAGCATGGAAAAGGCAATGTCCACAATGACTTTTCTTAACCACGGCTTTACTTCGTTTACTGTTATTTTTTGAAGACACTCCTCGTTTTGGCCATGCCACCAACTGAGAAGCCCTTCTTTCTTCCACCCTACCACCACCTGTGGTCATTATTGTCCTCCCTTAAAGTCAAGTTCAAATGTTTCCTCTGCAAAAGCTTCCCAGACCCGCATGGAGGGATCAGTCAGCCCCTGTTCTTTGTCCACCGTATCGTTCAGTCCTGTGTCCACCCTGACTGCCCACTGGAATGTCAGCTCCTGAATGGCAGGGAACAGATCCTATCACCCTGCCTGCCCTGGATCAGGCCACAAAGAATATCCTTTAAATAATTTCATTCTGCCTTCATCACAATTGTTGGCATTTCTTTTGCCCCTTACTCACCTGAGTGTGTTGCCTGACTAAACAGTGAACTCAATAGAGGTGCTAAGGTCACCTACAGGGTCCAACATCTCTTGGGTTCAGGGATTTGCAAGACTTTTTCTGAGATGGAATGGGAGCAGAAAGGGCCAAATTCCATGGGAGGACAAATGAGGATCACTCCCCATCACCACCACCCATTCATATCCAAGATCACCCTTATTACCATCCCCCATGCATAGTCACTGCTCATGGTCACTAAGAATCTCTATTGATCAAGCATCGTCTGAACTTTTTCCTTGATGGAGGTATCAGCAGGATCCCTAGTCTTATGATTACTTCATCAATGTCACATGGCGTGTCTATCTGCCCAGGTAAGTCTAGCCACCCAATGTCTGTACTTTTTCTTTAAATATATTTTATTGATTTTTTTATAGAGAGGAAGGGAGAGAGATAGAAAGTCAGAAACATTGATGAGAGAGAGACGTCGATCAGCCGCCTCCTGCACGCCCCACAGTGGAGATGTGCCTGCAACCAAGGTACATGCCCTTTTCCAGAATCGAACCTGGGACCTTTCAGTCCACAAGCTGACGCTCTATCCACTGAGCCAAACCGATCTCAGCCAATGTCTGTACTTTCAATCACTGAGTTATTGTCTTTCAAATAAATTGATGATCACCATTAGAATGAGGGTACAAAAATCTGGTGACATATTCACAAAGCTTTTCATACCCACAACAGCAGTTATGCATGCCAAATTCCGATCGTCTTGTTTTCTTAACAGCAGAGATCATTCTTCGAGAAAAAGCGTGAAAGCGAGTCTGTTTTGCAGAAGAAATGACACAGAGCTGTTCTGGGTTGGAGGGAGTGGAACTATCAGAGCCAAATCCACCCTGTCACGACTGCCCCACACGAGGTGCCCCTTAAGGAATTCTGGGTAACCAACTGGTTCCACCTTCTCATGCCACATCCACTGAAATGGAGACTCAGAAAAAGGAAATTATTTGCTAAAGCCAACACCGCTCAGGATCAGGGATTCTAGGTCTCCTGACCCTGAGTTCAAAGCTCTTTGGAATCATTTGTGAATATATTTTGACAGCTAGACTTTCTTACTGAGAAGTACAAAAATATAAAATAAAGCCGAAAAAATCTCAAAGGATTATCATAGCTCATCCAATAGGATGCCTTCCGTTGTGAGATACAACCAAATTTCAGATGTTAAAAAACACTGCCTTCAGAATCAATGACTTGTGGTAGATGTGTAAAGAGAATGTTTATTCTTTTGAATTTTGGTGAAAGACACTTCTATTGGTTTCTCCCTTTGTTGATCAGCTCTCTGTATTCTAAGACACTAACTCTATTTTTTTAAGTCTTCTTTGGAATTTGGTGAATTTCTACCTAGAAAATGCACACATGCTCTTGTACAGTTTGGGATACAGTTTATGGTCCTCTGAAAGGCATTCCATGGAACTGATACATTTTATGTTTCTTAATTAGTATTAACCTCCATTTCTGGAGCTCAAATGTTTCTCAGTAACTCTGTCCCTGTGGAAAGAAAGAAGAAATCTTCTACCCATCCTTGCAAATACAGAATTAGTCTCTTGTGCAAAAGTGGGGAGCACTTATAAACTGTACATAATTAATGTATATATTTTTATACGTTTGGGCATATATAGGCAAACAGCTATAAAACCATCACCACAATTATGATAATAGATATATTATTTATCTCCAAAAGTTTACTTGTATCCCTTTGGGTTTTGGGGGGTTTTGTTTTTGTTTTTGTGGTAAGAACACTTAACATGAGATCATCTAGTTCACTTCTATTAAACCGCTTGTCCTAGGCCAGTGGTTGGCAAACTGTAGCTCTCGAGCCACATTCGGCTCTTTGGCCTCTTGAGTGTGGTTCTTGCACAAAATACCACGGCCTGGGAGAGTCTATTTTGAAGAAGTGGCGTTAGAAGAAGTTCAAGTTTAAAAAATTTGGCTCTCCAAAGAAATTCCAATTATTGTACTGTTGATATTTGGCTCTGTTGACTAATGAGTTTGCTGACCACTATCCTAGGTGAACTTACTAGTGAGTAGCAGAGCCAAAAATTCAACCTGGGTATTTGTACTGTAAAGTACCCTTATGATGCCATTTGCGTTTCAGATAGGATATTAAGGACTAACACACAGACACATGCAAATATTCACAAACACGTGCATGATTTGGAAAAGAGAAATGCTAGTAAGGCCAACTTATAAAAGTATCATAATAAAATGGGATTTGGAAGCCTGTGAGATTTCTACACAAAACAGCACACTCATATGGTAGAATTAAAACTCTGTCTCAATAGAAATAGATAGATAGATAGATGATAGATAGATAGATAGATAGATAGACAGACACTGAGTGGCCAGATTATGATCTCTAAATGCATAATAATCTGGGCACTCAGTCTAATATATATTAAAATGATATATATTAATATATATATTATTATGTTATTCATGCACTAATATATATATTAAAGATCCAGGTGCATGAATTAGTGCATGGGTGGGGTCCGGCCAGTTTGGCCAGGGAGAGGGGACATGGGCGGTTGGCCAGCCTGCCTGCTGGTCGAACTCCCGGTCAAGGGGACAATTGCATATTAACCTTTTATTATATAGGATATACACTGAGAGGCCAGATTATTATGATCTCTGAACGCATAATAATCTGGGCACTCAGTGTAGATAGATGATAGGTAGATAGAATATAAATAGATAGATAAATGTATTCATCTATCCATTCATTCTTTTCTTTAAATATTTTTTTATTGATTTGTTACAGAGAGGAAGGGAGAGAGATAGAGAGTTAGAAACATCGATGAGAGAGACATTGATCTGCCGCCTCCTTCACGCCCCCCACTGGGAATGTACCCACCACCAAGGTACATGCCCTTGACCAGAATCGAACCTAGAACCTTTCAGTCCGCAGACCAATGCTCTATCCACTGAGCCAAACCGGTTTCGACCCATTCATTCTTTATTCCATAAATGAGAACACCTAGAAAGTTAAAGAGGTTAAATAAAAAACTTTCCGAGCTCACTCATCCAGGTAATCTTTGAATTCAGAACCACGCATTCCAAAGACTTTGTAACACGTTTAGCATTGAGAAAACCAGTGTGACAGAGGCGATGGTGGAGTGTCTGAATTATGGAACCGGGCCATCTCCTCTCAAGATGCAGTCCTCGCACGATCCATGCAGCTTCCCTTCTGAACAGAGAATTCCATCCACTCCGCCCCAACAACGAGCAAGAAATCCTCCATTTTGTACTGAGTTCTCTCAACCCAATATGTGAAAGGGGGGAATCCCTCATGTAAACAGGGCAGCTGCAAAAAGCCACCCATCTAGAAAGCTCTCTGCCTCCTCCCTGTATCCCAGGGGGCCAATCATCATGGCCTCGCTGCCAGGAACACCAAGGAGCATATAAACCTTTGGGAAGAGGGTATAAACCCAAATGGAAGGAAGGCAGCCTTAGCACCTCAGGTCTCTGCCTGCCTCCTCCCTGGAGCTGGAGCTGGGCGAGCAGATGTGAAAGCATCACCAGCTGCTGTGTTTCCTGGCAGGGACGCTGGCCGCAGCCTTGTCTGCCCCCAGCCACAAGCACAGAGCAAATAAATTCCATCTGCAGCTCCTTCCCCTCCTTTACTGGGACCCCGAGGCGGGAGAGGAGAACAAGCCAATGTTTGGGGGGCCAGCAGGCCCTGGGCCCTGCCTCCGGTGGAACCTGGCTGGTGGACGGCAGGCTGGTAGTCGGCAGATGACGCCTCATTATACTTGTAAATCCACATACGAAACACCCGAGTGCCCCTGGCATCAGGCGGCAGCCGCTGCCCTCGCCAGCTTCCCTCCCCGGACGCACAGTCTGTCTCTCGGCAGCCCTGGCCCTCCTTTCCGCGGGGCTGGGAGGGCGAGGAGGGAGCGCTCGGACAGGCCCAGGCCCTCCTGGCAGGGGTGGGGCAGAGCGGGGAAGCCCACCGCTCTGTGCTACCTTGGTCTCCCCTTCTGGTCTGTCCCGCAGACGGTCTGGCCCCTCGTCTCTCGTGGAAGGAAACTGCAGCCTCTTGCTGACTCTTTCCTAGACGTCCCTGAAGTGAACAACAGAGAAGAGATGAGAGAGAGGGGATTTCCATGCCTGACTTCCGACACAATTTTCTTCCTTTGAAAAAATGCATTCCGCCGAGACTGATTTGGCTCAGTAGATAGAGCGTCGACCTGCGGACTGAAAGGTCCCAGGTTCGATTCCGGTCGGGGGCATGTGCCTTGCTTGCGGGCACATCTCCACTGTGGGGCGTGCAGGAGGCGGCTGATCCATGTCTCTCTCATCGATGTTTCTGACTTTCTATCCCTCTCCCTTCCTCTCTGTAAAAAATCAATAAAATATATTTAAAATAATAATAATAATAATAATGCATTCGCATCTGCTCTCTTCACTGCTCTCCGTTCTCATACCCACACAGTGTCTACTGCTATAAGCCTTGATGGTACCTTTTGGAAAGTTCTAGAAAAAGATTTAAAACACCAAGGGAAAAGCAGAGTCACCAGGCTCCTTCCCCATGTCAATTGAGTGACACTTTTTCAAGCACCAATCCACACGTGAGGCACCATGAGAGACAAATGAAGAACGGGAAACTCTGTGTCCTCATGAGACCAACTTCGATCCAGCACATACATGAGCAAGAATCCCAGATGTTCATCATCCATTCATCCCACAAACACTTAAACCCCCCCCCCTTTTTTTAATATATATTTCTTTGTTTATTTCAGAGAGTGCTAGAAACATCAATGATGAGAGAGAATTATTGATCGGCTGCCTCCTGCATGGCCCCCACTGGGGATTGAGCCCACAACCCGGGCATGTGCCCTTGGCCAGAATCGAACCAGGGACCCCTCGGTCTACAGGCTGATGTTCTATCCACTGAGCCAAGCCGGCCAGGGCTTAAAACCCCCTTTGTAAATAAACTGTACGATGACACCACTGAAAGTAGGCAGAACGTTTTTCTAACATGAAGACTTGAAATTAAAGAACTTCATGCTGATATGTATCAACAGTTCCATCAACAGTTGTCAGG
The DNA here is from genome assembly GCA_004026805.1 of Lasiurus borealis. NCBI lineage: Eukaryota > Metazoa > Chordata > Mammalia > Chiroptera > Vespertilionidae > Lasiurus > Lasiurus borealis. Next base: position 59,414 of record PVJN01006817.1, read on the forward strand.
GGCCTACTGTATGAGTGATGCTGTGTATTAGAACCTATGAAGAATGAAAAGATAATTAAGTAATGGATCCAAGTCTTAAGATGCATACAACCATTAAAGTGTATAAAATCAAGCAAAGAGATGGAAACAAATAACACTGACTTCATTGTGAGATGCTATACTGAGACACAAGGAAGGAGGAGAGAACTAAGATTTGTTGATGAGTTACTTGCTATACACCTTGCGCTTTACACACATGAGTACAGTGGTACCTTGAGATATGAGTTTAATTTGTTCCGTAACCTTGAGGCGTGGGAAACTATGCGACACTCGAGTCCTGGTAAACTGGTGGGTCGTGTGCAGCCGGCCAATCCACGCTATTACTCGTATCTCAACTGTTGCTCGTATTTCAAAGCAAAAATCGCTCGCTCGACGGCTCGTATCTCGAAAATCTCGTATGTTAGGGCACTCGTATCCCGAGGTACCACTGTATTAGTAAAAGTAACTTTAGTGATATTTACTGATGATCTACGCTATGCTCTAGGCCTAGTGACATGGTCTTGAGAGGAATAGAAACAAGAAAACACACAATTACAAGGTCACAGAAAGTAGGAACAGCGAAGTGCAGGCAACTAAGGAGAACAGATAGGCCGTCAAATACTGATCTGAAAAATATCGTAGAAGATCTCCAGGAAGAAGTGACTTTTGCACTGAATTCTGAAGCATAAACCAGCCAAGCAAATTACGGGAAAAGAAAATAATATATGCAAAGTCCCATGATGACAAAGGTTTAAGTTTCTCATTTAATAGGAATAAAGCTGAGAAACTTATGGAACTTTCCTTAAGTCACACAGCTGGGCAGCAACAGAGTTGGATTTGTGTCTGCACCTCTTCCACCTGTAAAAGTTAATAACCGAGGAAGAGAGAGAGATCCCAACTGGAGAGAAGAGAGAGAGGGCTTTGATAAAGTGGCTTTCGAAGAGTAGAGCAGAAATGAGAGGAAGTAGATGCTAGAGGAGGGGAAAACTGAAGCCACGGGAGGATTGAGGGGCAGGGATTGGCTGAAATTTAAGGTGACTGTGGGGTTTGGGGGGAGGTGTTTTGAAAGTTAAAGTTGGAAGAAACAGTGAGAGGTAGAAATATTCATCCCTCAAGTGAAAGATACCTCATTCCCACCAGCCGGATCATTAAGTCCATATCACATTGGGCATTTTAAGTGCCAAACGAAAGGAGAATAGAGACAGAGGAACCATTGGACTGTGGATTGAATATTTATGTTCCCCCAAAATCCGAAGGTTGAATCCCTCACCCCTAAAAGGATGTATTTGAAGATGGGACAGTCATTGGGTTCAGATGAGGTCACGGGCGTGGACTCTCAGGAGCTGATTGGTGCCCTGATGAGGAGATGAAGAAACCAGAACTCTCTCTCTGCCATGTGAGGACAGAGCACAGAGGTTTCTCCATCTCTGCCAGCAAGTGGGCCGTTCCCAGGAACCAAATTGGCCAGTACCTTGATTTTGACCTCTATTTCTGTTAAACTACCCAGTTTACCGTAATTTCTGATCGCAGCCCCAAATAAAATAGCCCTTTTATAGGAGACACTCCTTGACCTGAGGGGTGAACCCGGAACCTTAACCACATCCAAGGAAAAGGGTTCCGGTACCCACTGTCAGTGGATCCAGAGCTACTGGGAGATTGTCACTCCCAGAATGCCTTGCAGCAGTCCACCCATCCATCCTTCCTCCTTTATTATTTTCCTCCCTTCCTTTGTTTCTTCTTCTCTTCCTCCACATCAAACGCATATTTTTTTAAATATATTTTATTGATTTTTTACAGAGAGGAAAGGAGAGAGATAGAAAGTCAGAAACATCGATGAGAGAGAGACATCGATCAGCCGCCTCCTGCACGCCCCACAGTGGAGATGTGCCCGCAAGCAAGGTACATGCCCCCAACCGGAACCGAACCTGGGACCTTTCAGTGCACAAGCCGACGCTCTATCCACTGAGCCAAACCGGTCTCGGCTCAAACGCATATTGAAGTCCATTGTTTCTTGGGGAAAAACAAAACCAATTGAATAACAGAGAATTTATTAAAAAAAAAATTCACGAAAAGAAAACATCTTGTTTTATAATTAGATACGATGGAATATCTTAACATGCGGTGAGTTTTTAATTATTTTGTCTGGTTAACAAACAAATCATAATTTGATAAAAAAAAATTCAAAACCAATTCCTTCAAATTGAGGTCTTAACAGCAAATTAATAACTACAGGGGTTTTGTTGGTGGTGGTTGTTATTATTTGTTTGTCATCTTATTTTGGTAATCTCCAATAAAATCAAAGTCCATGTGAGATAAAAGAAAATAGCATCAAAAAAAAAAAAAAAAGGAAAGAAAAGAAAATGTCCTAGAAGTCAGTGGCAGAACAGAACTTTCTAGTGGTTACCAAGCAACCCTCCCAGGAGAGAGGATAATGGGAAAATACAGGGACTTTGGAGCCAGCAGACCCATGAGCCCCGCAAACTCTCTGATCCTGACATGTCACTTCTTTCTTGGTTTCATTGGGAAGATGGGGAGACTGATCTGTGTATTCCTTGCAGGATTGTTATAAGTATTAAATAAGGGGGTACATACACATTCTTAGCACTACACTTGAAACATAGTATGTGCTCCATAAGACCCCTCCTTACAGACACCTTCCCACTCTTACTTTCTCTCTCTCCAAAAACTACACCCCTCTCCACTATCACACTCACAGCACTGCACTTGAATTTCCTGATGACTAGTCTACCTCTCTCATTAGAGATGAGCCATTGAAGCATAGAAAGACACATCTTATGCATGTAGCTCTGGCAACTAATAGTTGCTCAATTAACCTTTTCTCCCATGATTGAGTTTAAAAGCTCTCAAGTCCATTAAGAATCTAAAATTGACACTTAAAAAAAAATGCCACAAGCCAGGATATATGTGTTGCTAAATTCTATGGCACAGACTTGTAAGGGGGTTTGAAATTCAAAGAAGAAGGAGCCAGCATGAGGCGGGAAACAACATCCTGAAACATCCTGAATAGCATTTGACCAAATATCTAGCTCTGATGGTACAGACAAGTTGACACACCAAATAACCATCACACAAACCAAGCCCTTTAAAAATAATGGCAAAGCACAATTTCCAATGAGTTTGGGAAAAGAGTATTTTGTTGGAAATGGTGGATAAGTTTCAAGATAGAGAGAGAGAACCAGCTGAGACTGGTTTGGCTCAGTGAATAGAGAGTCGGCTTGCGGACTGAAAGGTCCCAGGTTCGATTCGGTCGGGGGCATATATCCTGGTTGCGGGCACATCGCCACTGTGGGGCGTGCAGGAGGCGGCTGATGGATGTCTCTCTCTCATCGATGTTTCTGACTTTCTGTCTCTCTCCCTTCCTCTCTGTAAAAAATCAATAAAATATATTTTTTAAAAAGAGAGAGAGAGAGAGAGAGCCAGAAATGCACAAAGACACAATAATTAAGAAAATAATCCATTTTGTGTGCAAAGTATTATCTCACAGGGTTACATTTCCCTCACTGAATAACCCTGTGAGTCAGTCTGATTCCCATTTCCCAGATGAAGAAAGTGAGGCTGATGATGGTAAATGACTCTTCTAAGACCACCACGCCTCTAACCGGCAAAGCTGGCAATGGACCCAGTGTTTCCCAAACCCGCTGTGTACCCCTCGAACCAACTGCTGGTCTCCAGAGGAGCTGAGGTGATCTGGGGCAGAACGTAACTCGGGGGAGGAAAGGGGACAGAAAAGCAAACACCACCCCTGAAACGGCAGACGCCACAGTGTGTGATTCTTGGGGAATGGCCCTTTCAGAGGCAAACTGTGGCCGAAACCGGTTTGGCTCAGTGGATAGAGCATCGGCCTCCGGACTGATGGGTCCCAGGTTCGATTCCAGTGAAGGGCACGTACCTTGGTTGCAGGCACATCCCCAGTGGTGGGGGGCGTGCAGGAGGCAGCTGATCGATGTTTCTCTCTCATCCCATGTTTCTAGCTCTCTATCTCTCTCCCTTCCTCTCTGTAAAAATATCAATAAAATATATATTTAAAAAAAAAAAACAGAGGCAAACTGTGCCTTAGCATCTTTGGGCAAGAAGGACAAATTCTGTTTCTAGTGCCCGCAGGGACCACAGCTTCAGATGCGACACAGCAGGCGGCCAGCACCGGGGATGTTGGGTGGCGCTCCTGTCAGAACAGGTTCAAGTCTCATCATCGCTCCCATCTCTTGCAGATTGCCCGCCTCGGAGCCCATGTATTCCCTGTTCAAAAAGACTGCAAAAGCTTTTCCTTCCTTGATGCCGGTCTGAAAATTGAACAGCCTCAGAGAACCCCGTTCTCTGCTCCCGACTGCCACCCGCGACTGGATTTTCTTACAAAGAAAGCAGCACAAAGGAAGGAAGAAGAGAGGGCTCCACAGGCGGGGGTGGAGGGCAGTTATGAAATCCTCTTGTGACTATTTTCATCCTGGCTGTCCCCCGGTGAGTCTGCTGGGTTAGCTCCGAGTGGGAGTGCGTAGGGTCAAGCTCAAGCGAGGGCCTTGCATTCTTTTATTGTCACAGGCCGGGAGCAAAAAGGCCAGGCTCGGCCGGGCACCTGCTCAGCGGATGTGCTTGGGGGAGGGCGGTGACCTCGCCGGTCCGTGCCTTGCCTCCCTCCTCCCAGGAGCGTTGACACATGAGCAAGTGTTTTGTGATCCAGAAAGCATCCTCACAGTGGAAGCCATGATCGTCACCGGGGTGCAAAATAATCGCAGCACTTACCTCTCTCCTCGGTGTGATGCCACGCCATCCTCCAGCTGGGGCTGCTCTGGGCTGCAGCCTTGGGGACCTCTGTGGTCAGGGACAGTGACGCTGGAGAAAGTCCGACACCGGGCGAGCAGGACCTCAAGGTCCCCAAATTGTCATGGGGCCCGCACTTATGTAACAGTGCTGGTGGGGAGCTGGGGGGAGGTTTGCATCCACCTACAATAGCAATTCCTGCAATCATAAAACAAACCCTTAGAAACAGAACAAGCTTATTCTTTGGAGTCAGAGAGACTGCGATGAAATCATGTCTCTGTATACAAGAGCTGAGTAACATAAGATAGTTAGACATGCTTTATGGACCTCCATTTTCTCATTTAAAAAAAACACAGGCAATTAAAAAGAATCATATTAACAAATGTAGTTAAATGCCTACGCAATGTTACATAAATGCCAAACCAATGCTAGTCCTGTAGCGCCTGGACTCTTTACTCCCCATAAGGCGCCAGAATAGAAATGACAGTTATTGCTCAGAATACATAAATTGTCAACAAACAGATGAGAAGACGCTGAATTTCATGAGTCGTTTCAAAACGCAGATTGAGCCACAATGAGATACTATTTTACACCCACTCGTTTGGCAAAAAAAATTGAGAAGATGATACCAAGTGTTGGTAATTGGTTCAACTCTTTAAGAAATTAATTTGGCCTTAGCTCATCTGGCTCATTGGATAGAACATCAGTCTGTAGACTGAGGGTCCTGGGTTTGATTCCCATCAAGGGCACATGCCCAGGTTTCGGGTCAATGCCCGGGTAGGGACATACAGGGGCAGCCAATCAATAATTCTCTCTCATCGTTGATGTTTCCATCTCTCTCTCTCCCTCTCCTTTCCTCTCCAAAATCTCTTTTTAAATATGTGCCAAGGACTATTAAAAAAAGAAACCAATTTGTGTTGAGCTAAACAAGTACACGATTCCAGGTCGTTAGCTATGCTATGCCTCTGCTTAGAATGCACCTCCTAAAATAATCGATCTAGAAAACTCTTATTCATGCTTTAAAACTCTGCTTAGACGGCATTACTTAATGAAACCGCCTCAAATTCCCAGATGCAAAAGGAATCATTTCTTCTCTGCTACCTGTATTGCCGTCTCCTCCGATATTACAGTGTAATATAAGCATGTTTACACTCCTCCCATATTACAGTGTAATATAAGCATGTTTACACTCCTCCCCAACTGGCTTGGGAACTCCTAGAAAGCAAGGCTCTTTCCCTTGCTGTCCCAGGCCCCAGCATAGGGCAGTGGTTCTCAACCTGTGGGTCACGACCCCTTTGGGGGTCAAACGACCCTTTCACAGGGGTTGCCTAAGACTATTGGAAAACACCTATTTCCCATGGTCTTAGGAACCAACACACCGCTCCTCGGTGTAGCAAAGTGTAGCCATGTAATTTACTGTTGTTATAGGAAGACTGTTGCCCATGCTACACCACGATTCAAGACAAAATTCCATTTATTTGTGATTAGAAATAAATATTTCACAATATATAATTACATATTGTTTTTGTGATTAATCCCTATGCTTTAATTATGTTCAATTTGTAACCATGAAAATACATCCTGCCTATCAGATATTTACATGACAGTTCATGACAGTAGCAAGATTACAGTTATGAAGTAGCCATGGAAATAATGTTATGGTTGGGGGTCACCACCACATGAGGAATTGTATTAAAGGGTCACGGCCTTAGGAAGGTTGAGAACCACTGGCATAGGGCATTCAAGAGATGCACTTAAGTGAACAGACTCCCTGTTTCCCATGTCTCTCTTTGTAATCACCGTGCCCCCACTTAATTCGGTGGCACCCCAATGCATGGCCTGTGCTTCCTTGGCCGGGAAATCCTGGGCTTCCGCACCATTGCCTACTTCTCCCTAAGCTTCGTGGATCTCCCACATGCAGGGTTCGGGTGCATAGTCACAGGACTCGAGCCCAAGGTGAATGAGACCATTAAGGAAACCTACCCACATCCTAAGTGAAATCGCAATAAAAAAAATAATAATAAAAAACCATCTCATTTCTGAGTGACTTCCAACTCCAAAACCGGTTTTGATTTTAAGAGGATATTGAATTCCTAATGCCGTGAACTCCTGTGGGAGCATTTTCCCATCAAGGACTTGGATGGAGGGGCCTGTTGGCAGCCAATTAAGATGCGTGTTTGGTGTCTGGCAGCTCCCTCGCCCACTCCTTTTGTCCCCGGATCTGCAGGGACTTGGTGTTGAGTGGCAGCTGCGGGCGAAGCAGCAGGGACTTGGTTCTGCGGCAACCTGCGTCGTTTGGCTGTGTTTACAGTCAGCCCAGCTGCAGGCAGTCAGCAGCTCAGGCACTTGGGGATCGAGAGCTGCTTTTCCAAGTCAATCTGTGATGCTTCCTGGCATAACAGAAGCAACGTTAGAGACAAAACACTGAGATAGATTCCCGGTTCCACTGCCCGGAAGTTCTCTGACTTTCCCCAAAAAGGTTCCTCCCTGGACCTCACTATCCCTGTTTGAAAGCATCACTATTTCTGTAGGATTGTAAGAGGTTTTAAAGATTAAATACAATGAGGAACTTAAACTCAAAGGTAACATACAAGTACAGTGGTACCTCGAGATATGAGTGCCCTAACATACAAGATTTTTGAGATATGAGCCGTTGAGCGAGCAATTTTTGCTTTGAAATACAAGCAACAGTTGAGATACTAGTAATCTCGCAGATTGGCCAGCTGCACACGACCCACCAGTTTACCACGACTCAAGTGTCTCATAGTTTCCCATGCCTCAAGGTTACAGAATGAATTAAACTTGTATCTGGAGGTACCACTGTATTAGCCAACACTTTTTAATGCATTCTATGTGCTAGACATGATTATAAATGCTTTGTATATGTTGAATTCTTTCATCTTACCAGCAATCTTATGAGCAAAATACTATTAGACTCATTTTAAATATTCTATATAATAAAGAGGTGATATGCAAACTAACAGTCACACCATCACAAGATGGCTGCGCCCACAGCAGAGGCGGGGTTCCCATAACAAGTAGTCAGCAGGACAGCCTAGGTGCCCGTCAGCAGATGAGTGGGTCAGAAAACCATGGTACATCTACACCATGGAATACTATGCTGCCATCAAAAAAGAAAGAATTCTGACCATTTGCAGCAACCTGGATGGAACTGGAGAGCATTATGCTAAGTGAAATAAGCCAGTCGATGAAAGAAAAATACCACATGACCTCACTCATTTATGGATAATAAAGAACAATATAAACTGATGAACAAAAAGATAGATACAGAGGCAGTAAAGCATCAAACAGACGGTCAAATTACAGCAGGAAGGTTAGGGAGAGGTGGGGGAGATAAGAGATCAACTGAAGGACTTGTATGCAGGCATATAAGCATAACCAATGGACACAAGACACTGGGGGATTAGGGGATGCATGGGAGTGGAGGAGGGGGCAATGGGAAGATATGTATACATGTAACACATTAATAAAAAATAAAATAAAATAAATAATAAAGTGATCAGCAGGGAACTGATTCTATGCAGAGCTGTGCCCCCCACCCAGCGGGGATTAACAGAGGACCTCAGGGCACGCCCCTGCCCTAGCACCAGGCCAAGGGATGCACCCCCCGCCCTGGCACCTGGCTAGGGAACCTCAGGCTGCACCCCCCACTCTGGCCCTGGCCCAGGGGACCTTAGGTCACACTCCCCGCCCTGGCACTGGCCTGGGGGACCTCAAGGCATGCCCCCATCTCAGTGCCAGGCCAGGGGACCTGTGGCCATACCTTTGCCCTGAGCCGAAGAACCTGAGGCCGTGCCCTGCAACCAGCATCGGGCCGGGGGACCTCAGGCCATGCCCCTGCCCAAGCATCAGGCTGGGGGACCTAAAGGTGCACTGGGGGACCTGAGGCTGTGGCCCCCGGCCCCTGTCTGGCAGGGATTGATGAGAGTGGGACTGGCCAGGTCTGGATGTCACCCAATGGGAGTGGGGCTGGCCAGGTCTAGGTCTCGTGTGATTTTTGAGGCGTGCACAGGTGGATGGGGACTTGACTTGGGGTCCTGTGGTGCACCCCAGACTCTGACAGAAGGAAGATTTTTATATACATTTATTAATTTTTTTCATCTCTGACACTTCTATTTCAGAGAAAGGGCAAATAGCAATATTAAAATATTTCCTCTAGTTAATTTGCTTTTAATGTGCACAAATTTTGTGCACCAGGCCACTGGTGAAATAATAAGAACACAAGAAAATATAAGAAACTTGCTATGGTTACAAAGCCGGTAATGGCAGGATTCAGGACCTGAGACCAGGCACTTAACCATTTGTTAAGGTGCTAAACTGAACACCCTAGGAATTATTTTTCTGTTGCTTTAGCTTTGTTTTTAATAACATCCATCAGACCAAGAGATGGTACTTTAAAAAGCACCTACCAGCCGAGACCGGTTTGGCTCAGTGGATAGAGCGTCGGCCTGGGGACTGAAAGGTCCCAGGTTCGATTCCGGTCAAGGGCATGTACATTGGTTGTGGGCACATCCCCAGTGGGGGGCATGCAGGAGGCAGCTGATTGATGTCTCTCTCTCATCGATGTTTCTGGCTTTTTGTCCCTTTCCCTTCCTCTCTGTGAAAAATCAATAAAAATATATTAAAAAAAAAAAGCACCTACCATTTTGTTATAATATAGTATTTACTTGTTTGTCTCCCTCATTAGACAGTGAGCTCCTTGAGGGTGAGAACTATATTGTGGTCATCTGTAACAGTCCAAGCACTTAGTACTGGGGTTCAGCATATTGTAGGAAGAGCTGGATAGATGGAGGAGAGAGAAAAATAAAAGATGGGTGAAGAATGAATGGATGAAATGTATAGATAGATTGTAGATGGATGGAAGGATGGATAAAGGGATGAGTGTATGATGGATGGATGGATGGATGGATAGATGGATGGATGGATGGATGATGGGTGGATGGATGGAATGGATAGATAGATGGGTAGATGGGTGGATTGATGGATGGATAGATGGGTGGGTGATAAGATGAATCCCAAATTGTCAGTTTCGTAGCATGGTATCTCATATACTGAACCTATAATTGTGCATTTTCTCTATCCTCCTTGAGTTGTTTTGATAAGATTAAATTATGGTATACCTTGCACCTCAGAGAACCCATTTGCTATACTCACAGTGTAATTCACAAGATTTGAAAAGAACACAAGAAATGGGGTTGATCCAGTGAAGGAAACAGGATTCCCGCTGCATCTCAACAGGGCCGATTCTGTAAATTTGCCTTGTATTTTAAGCACCGTGTACTTGACTTCCTTGAGCACTCTGAGAATGAGATTTGTGTCTTGCACATCTGTGAGTCCTGAGCACGCCTAGTGCAGTTCCAAAGCAGACATGCAATGAATGAAAGGGCAAGCTGACCAGTTGGCCACACACCCCCAAGTGTCCTTTTTGGTGCCCTCTTTTCAAGTCACATTCAGCAGGTATCTCTCCACCTGCTCTTGCCCTCCTTCCTAGGAAAGGCTCAGCTGGCAGCCATTTGTCCTCTACTGCACATGTAAGTATTAACTTCACTTTGATTTTTGCATGTGAAGAGTTTTCTGTCCAATAGAAGAATAGCTGAAACTGGTTTGGCTCAATGGATAGAGCGTCGGCCTGCGGACTGAAAGGTCCCAGGTTTGATTCCGGTCAAGGGCATGGACCTTGGCTGAGGGCACACCTTCAGTAGGGGGCGTGCAAGAGGCAGCTAATTGATGTCTCTCTCTCATCGATGTTTCTAACTCTCTATCCCTCTCCCTTCCTCTCTGTGAAAAATCAATAAAATATATTTTTTAAAAAATAGAAGAATAGTTTTTCACTGTACACATCAGCAAATCTTTGTCTCCTGTTATGACCCATTCCCTTTTTCTTACCATCCTTAGTTTCTTTTCCCTGAGAATATTGGGGAGTGGGGGAGGCGATCAATTTTACTGGAGAATAAAGAGGAGGAAAGAAGAGGGAGGGGGAGAGGCCAAATAAATTGTACTGGCCAATGTTTATTGAGTGTCTATGCCCCAGTTATTGTCTATTGTCTCTCAATTTTGTAATCCCAATTTTATGCTCTACTCTGACGCTGGGGCTGAGACTACAAATTTCCTTTTCATCGTGTCAGCTGCTTCCTTTATGCTCTGCCAACAGGGACACTAGAGAGAGATTGGGGGGACAGAAAAGGATGAAGGAACAAGCTCCTTTCTTCTTCTGTTTCTGTTCCTGTAGCCACACCCCCAAAAGCTCTCCCCCTGGGCAGCTGCAGTTCGTTCCAGTTTCCAGTGTGTTGGTGGTTTGGTTTCGCCCATACTCTCAGGATTCGTCTCGCGGTGCTTCCAAAGAAATACCAGCTCTGGCCGGCCAGTGTCCCCTCCGCAGGCATTTGGGTCCCAAGACCTTCCCCCCGGCCCAAGTTCTGATAACCCAACCTCTCCCCTCCTTCTCCCCAGGAGCCATTGTGATGCTGCCTCTGTATTTTGTTCTATTTTGGTTTGGTTTCTAACTGTTTCCTCCTCCAACCCTTATTTAATCAATTCTGCATATTAAAATCCTTGTTAAAATGCTAGCCGTAAGGATGGTTGCTTTCAATAGACCAACCCTGACGGACTCAACGCATTATGCACCAAATACTAAGCTCAGCCTGCTACACATATAACTTCGTTTGCCTTATCAAAAACCCCGTTATGACATTATTCTCTTTGTTTGGGATGCATAAACGGAGACACAGAGCTAGTAAGTGCTTGCCCGTGCTCACACAAGCTTAGTTATGGGGCTACAAGCTTTTGACTGCAATGCAGTCCTGTCTCAAAATATTTATTTCCGTGGGACCTAAGGTTCTTAGAGTGAATTCATGTCTTCAGTGCCAGGGTCCTGAGAACCAAACATATATGCACAGGTCCCTAAACGAAGAGACGTGTCGAGCTCCTTCTCTGCCCACAGATGGCAATCACCCGGAGATTTATCACCAACAGATGCTGCACTATCAGCGCCACGCCGTCGTACCTGGAACACTTAAGACCAACGCGGCAATCCAAAGCTATTTCCCGCCTACACAGCTGAAAGGGAATGCAATTTCAATTGAGAAATGATTGTCTTTCCCCAAAGTTTCTGATCAAAAACAGCACATCGAGTCTGCAGTGCTGGCTGGAAGCCACAGCCAGACTATCAACTTCCTTTCTCTCTCCTAATAGATGGCTCCTGTTCTCTCCGTGGCTGCCAATCTCTCTCTCCTTCTGTGCGTCTCCCCACCCCCTGGTCTCTTGCAGGAACCTCCATCCTCTCTTTTTGTTATTTTGTCTCCCCATCTCTCTCCTCTATAAGGAAAAGAAATCCTTGCAAGACAGCTTAATCCTGTGAGGGAGAGATCTGATCAATGTTTTGAACTTGACACTGGAAAATATTCCCAATACTGACTTTCTCATCAAAAAGTTACCTCCAACCCAAAACCTCCTGAAACACCAGTAATTCCTTTTTGTTTGCTTGTTTCTTTCTTTGTTGTGATTGACAGATGTGTGACAACAAAGCTACTCTTACTGAGATCGATAGATGTTATGAGATTTTATATTTTCTCCTGCACAAGGAACTACCATGGACCGTCCCTTCTCTTTCACTTCTCCTTTAATAAGTTCTATCTCATTTCCAACTATTAACAGCCAGAATAAGGTCTCTCACAGGTCTCTCCCCATTTTCTCCCCTTTTGGTTTTGATAGTGATTTCTAATCAGGCTGAGGGTCTTAGATTTGGCATTTTACCCGGTATGGCTTTTCCTAATTGTGGTCTGAACCGTATCCATTTTAAAATGGGGTCCAGCGATACCGCAGGAAGGAATGAAATGGCATTAATTTCGTGTTTGAAAAAATGTTATCACCCGAAGTAGAAATTATCCTTGAGAAGAGCCTGGAAGAGGTTAGCTGTTTTGTCACATCTTAACGGGCACCTTCTTTCTGCCTGACAGGAACGTTCTGGAAGGGCACCACGGATGGCACCAGCAGCCACCTCAATTAGCAACCCCATCAGTGCAGGTGCCATGAAGGGCCCTCGTGAGGGAGCGGAGAGTGTAATATCGGGGAGCGAGACCAGCCTGCTGTGGACGGCAGCTTTGCACTCGCTCTCTTTCCCCCAGGCCTCAGCTCTCTCATTTTATAAAACGTAGACAATGCCTACCTCCTCAAGTTAGTAAGAGAAAGACCATATTTATGCTTATATTCCTAATCATGGCATATACTCTTTCCTTTGGGGAAATTAGGATTACATAGACTTGCTTAGGAATTTAATTTTCAAACGTAATGCTGCTTCTAACGGAAAATACTAGTACATTACACTCCAAAGGTTTGGAACACAAGGCATTTATCACTGTAACTATAGAAGTACATTCTCACAGTTCTCATTGTTTCTTAAGAGAGGGTCAGCTCCGAAATTCTCACTTTTCAATTGGAACAAAAAACGAAAAATATTAAACTCCAGGGACCATTGTAATGATGAGGAAAATCCACATCCCATTACTTCTTCTCCCCTTTACCACCTTCTCGGCACCTAACACCCTCTGTTTATGTCGATCTTCTTTCCACAGACCCGGTTATAAGAAACAGAAATGCTATTTTTAAAGACAAAAATGCCTGGTGGTGCGGTGCGGATTCATTTTATGAAAGCTCTGGGAAGCTGAGGGCCCAGGGAGAAAGAATTTGCCAAGTAATTCTCCCTAAGAGCTAATTTGCTCTACTCTGTTTTTCAGAGATTGGTATCCTCACTGTGGCTCACGGTGGGATAGGATCCATTTATTTCTGCCTCGCCTGTGCACATCGAAAACTCGTCTCAAGCTGAAATTTGATTGTCATGTGGAACAACAATTCAGTCAATAAATCTTCCCTGAGAATTCAGCCTTCTGTGAATAGAACTATCCTCGGAAGTGGCAATATACATAGCTTCAGGTGGGAAAATTCAGAATCAGTATAGATAATCATCCAACACTCCACTTCTCAGTTCTTTCTCTCCAGCAACAATTCTGTCCTCCATCCTGTCTCAGCCACCCATTGTCATAGCCCAGACTACATACTCGGCTATCCCTCTTTAATATCAACTTTAAGATCTCCACACACACACTACAATGCCATATCCAGCTCTCTCCTGCTTTGCTCACATTCCAACAATCCCTCAATCGCACAGAGATTAAAACCCAATC
>PVJN01006818.1:0-73304 GCA_004026805.1 Lasiurus borealis
GGTGGAGGGGGGCGGCTGGGACGGAGGAAGGGCCTCTCAGCCGGGCCTCCGTGATGTCCGGCTTCTCGGACAAAGGGCTTCTGCTTTTACGGGGCCGAGGGGGGGGGGTGCCCTTTGCAGAGCCAGGCCCCAGGCCCCCCGGATCGCATCTCCGCGGAGTGGCCCTGCACGCTTCCAGGGCGGCTGCGTTAGGGAGATTGGGGAGCAGGGAGACGGGGGGAAGGGCTGTCCTCCTCCTCCTCCTGACTGCCCGCCCGCCTGCTCTTTCTTCTGCAAAAAATAAAAATAAATAAATAAAAATAAAAAAAAGGATCTTCAGTCCCTGGGGGAGCGATCACTCTTGTGCTAGGAACCATTTGCAGCCGGAGCAGACTTTTCCTCGTCCCCGCGGGCACCCCGATCACCCTTTCCCCCGCTTAGGACTTGGAGCCAGAGGAGGGTGGTGGTTTTTTTGGTGTTTTTTTTTTTGGGGGGGAGGGGGGGACGGGACCCTGAGGGATTGGCTGCTCGCTGGCTGATGATGGGGTGGGAGACATAAAACATGGCAGCCCTTACCTGCCGGGCGGATCGGTGGGGAAATCACACGGGGAGGAAGGCAGCGCCTCAGCACATGGACAGCCAGCCCCGGGGTTGCTCTTCCTGTGGGAAAAGCTGGGCGGTTTCTTTGTATCTATTTCTCTCTCCCTCCCGACCCGGGAACAGCTTGCACCCGGGGCGCAGGGGGAAGGGGAAAGAAGCGGCTTCTCCCTCCCCCCTCCCCCCCACCCCCCAGCCAAATGCTTTTTCCTAGCCGGCCCTTCTCCCGGGTGGGAAACGTGGATGCAGGAGGCAGTGGTTACGCTGGGGAGGGTCGGTGACATCAGAGCCACTTCCCCCATTTCACGCTATAAATAATAAATGGTGGCACCGAAGGGCTGATGGATGGGCCGCCTGCTCGCTGGGGCCCGTGGTATCCGGGGAGTGGGGAGAGGCAGGTTTGGAAGATGGGAGTGCAGTATAGCGGACAGAGGGAGGCCGCTGAGTATTCGCTGGGCTTTGCATAATCCACAGGGCTAGCCCTCTCCAGCATTCTGAGTACAGTACTATATATATATTAAAAAAAAAAAGCTCTAGTAGTTTCTAATTTGCGTGTGTGCGCGCACACGTGTGGTTGCTTTTTGAGGGATCCTGTCACTTGTGGCTTTTTATTTGATTTTCATGTGTTAAGTCATTTTTTTTTTTCTTCCTCAGGATAATTTATTGAGCTATGGGAGGCAAGCCTGTGGCATTCTGCAACTTTGTAGATTACTTTGGTAAAATGTAATGGAGTTAGAATTACAAGTAGAGCACCTATTCTTACGGGGGCATTTACAGTATGTGCTTCATAATAGCCAACCCCGATCTTGGTACCTCTTCGACATTGGCTGTTCTGTGCTCCTTTCGTTTCTAATGATTTGAAAAAAAAAAATAACCAAATGTCTTGAATTTCAAAAGGGAATGATAAGAAACAGAGTGTAATCTACTTCTTGTTTTCGGGTGTACGGTTAAAAAAAGTCTCCAGCCTAAATTTACTGACTTTTTATGCTCAAAACGTCTTGATTTAACATGATTGTACTTGTCTCTCTGGTCAGAAAAGATGTTTCAGCCTTTGAAAGACATTATAATCTGGGGCTCTTAGAAAATTTAATAAAGAACTTAGTGGTTATCTAGATCAGTTTTAAAATGGCTTTTTATATACAGATTTTGATATTCCCTCAAAAGGATAGCTAAGATTTCAGCCAGTGCTTTTCATAAACACATATGTATTTATTTCAATGTAGTAGATAGCATAGCTACTTAACTGATTTATAAATCCAGGATCAGATGTAGGGATGATAAAGCCTTAAAATCTAATTGCGTGTGGCTTTCTGTGTTCACCACTTTTTAATTACCCTTTTCAGAAGGAGGTTCAAAATATTTCTTACATTGGCTTCAAAAGAATATGATTGAAGGAGGGGAAGGGGTTAAACTTAGCTATTTTGAAAGCCTAAAGAATGAAATATTTTTAGATTTTTATGAGTCAGCTTCACTACTCAAATATTTGTGATTGTGCTGTCTGGACCAGTCTGGCACTTAATGGTTAACAGGATAACTTTCATTTGGTATTTCAGAGCGGGCTATAGTAACGTGAGGAAACTGACTTCTTGGGTATCTCCAACTTCTTAATCTTCATCCCTCTACTTTCTTTGTGACTCTCCTTTTCTTGCACTTATTTATTTATTTTTTTAAAAAAATATTATTATTGATTTCAGAGAGGAAGGGAGATGGAGAGAGAGAGAAACATCAATGATAAGAGAATCATTGATCGGCTGCTTCCTGCATACCCCCTACTGGGGATTGAATCTGAAATCCAGGCATGTTCCCTTGACTAGAATCAAACCCGGGACCCTTCAGTCTGTGCCCCATTGCTCTATCCACTGGGCCAAACTGGCTAAGGTTCTTTCACTTTTTTGTTTACTCTAGTGACAGTAATTAAAATTTCCTAAATACCCTCAAGCAATTTCCACCCCTGCCTGAGGCTGGGTCCACAAAGAATGCTTCTCCAACACACCTACCTTATCAGTTCAGTCTTTAACGTTAACTGTATTCTCTTTTTTAAAAAATGGATTAGAGAGAGAGAATCATCGAGATAGACAGTGATTGGCTGCCTCCTGCACACCCCCTTGTGCCTGATGGGAATGGAACTGGAGACCTTTTGGTGCACGGGATGGCCCTCAGCCAATGGAGCCGCACTGGCCAGGGCTCAACTATATACTCTTGATTGAGACAATTGTATTTACAATTGCTGATGGTGAATAATTTAACCCCCAAATAACTTTTATGACTTTATTGGCCCAATACTAGACCTTGTTTATGGGACTGTTTCTTTAACGTATGGAGTTGGTAAAATCAGATTTATTATCATCAACTGGAGGCCCCACTGGTAGGGTCCCTAGCGGCTGCTAGCCAGGTATTCTCCCCCTCCCCCCCATTCCCCGGCTGCCTGCTACCACCTGGGCCTCCTACTCCTTTCTCCCCCTCTGCCCACCCCCTCCATCCCACCATTCTTCCACTCCTGCCTTGGCCTCCCTCCCTTCCTCTGGCCGGCCCCGCCCCCTGGTCAAACTCCCAGGTGACTCCCGGTAGAGGGGACAATTTGCATATTACACTTCTATTATGCAGGACTAGAGGCCTGGTGCACGACATTCGTGCATTTGAGCAGGGGGGAGGGTCCTTCAGCCCAGCCTGCACCCTCTCCCAGTCCAGGACCCTGGCAGTCAGACATCCCTCTCGCAGTCCGGGGCCCCCTGCTCCTTCCCGCCCACCTGCAGCGGAGGCGCCCACCTGCAGCGGAGGCGGGAGAGGGTCCCTCCACCACCACTGCGCTCGCCAGCCATGAGCCCGGCCTCTGGCTGAGATGCTCCATGTAGGAGCTGCCCCCTGGTGGTCAATGCATTCCCATAGCGACTGGTCATCTTGTCACTTGGTTGATTTGCATGTTAGGGTTTTATTATATTGGATGAGGTAGAAAAATAGTAACCATTTTAAAATATACCCAGTTCACCAGGCTATGTCTTAGCGCAGTGGACTTCACTGGAAAAATGAGAGCCGTGTATTATGTATCACATGATATTTATCAACACTTGTTAGGATGTGAGGCCCTCATGACCAAGCACTCACAGAGCTGCTGAGGAGAAGAGAAAGATGATCTATTAGAAGATGCAGGAGTTGGTGCTCAAAGATGAGGAAAGTAACTTTGCCTGCTCTCTGGGTGTGAACTCAGCCCTTCCAGCCTGTCCATCAGGAACGGCAGTTTTACTCTGTTGTTGGATGGTTCTCCTCTTCGCCGAGTGACCTTAAGTGAGCATTTTCCTTGTTACCGCTTGAAAGCGGTGAGAGAAGTAAATACATTGGTGGTATCAGCGCTGTTTTTAGGGCTGTTGACAAAGGCCACAAGGCCACGGAGAGGAAAGAAACAAATGAAGATATTGGAAAAACACTTTTTTCCCCTTTTTGGATTTCTCCCTTCCTATTCTTGGCTTCTAAATAGAGTAAGTGGGTTGTTTAGTAACTCCTTTAAGAAATCGGATCCTAAGTCTAGCTGTGTCCTGATTTCCCAAATGCAGATGAAATAGACGAAGTGATGTTTAAGTAGCATCCAAATGAAATAAACAATATCCATATTCTTACACCTCATTGACCTGCCTCAAGAGGCGGTGGCTCAAATATATCATTTTTTGCCCCGATTTTGAAGTCAGTAAGATGTCCATTCAGATTTGACAGAAAAACAACCAGCCAATCATGATCCCGCACACAAGTCTTGGCACTGTGGACCCCTGACGCTATACCCTTGAAAACTGAGAGAGTTGGCACCGGAGCGCATTACATAGGTTCACAGAATAGCACCTGTGTCCCTCTGAGTCCCTCTGTTTGATTCTACGAATTCTAGAAACAAACTTTCGATGCTGGGAGGTGTCTGGGACCCTGAGTTGCATCTGGTGATATTTACACTTTGAAGGGAAAGAGAGCATTTCAAGTCCCATTACTTCCAATTCCAGCTTCCTCTGGCTTTCCTCCCCACATCCCTCCCTCCGTCTGTTTTCCAGCCAAAGCAGGGAGGACCCTACTTCTGATGGTGCTCCCACTCTTTCCTTCGTCAGCACCAGTATGAACTGACCTCAGCCCCTGTGTTGAAGGCTGATATTATGGGGAGGACCTCATAGCGGGCTCTCTGGCTGAATTGGCTTAGGCCAGATTTCAGCAATCCTCGCGTTTGCCTCTGCTAATGAAGTTCTGTCCCTTCAAAGCAATTTAGATGACACCGCTGATGTCAGGGTATGTTATGGTGACACATATTGCGTTGGTTTTTTTACCTGTAGCACTGCCTACATCAGCGGTCGCCAGCCTTTTGGACCTCACAGGCCACCGTGGTTTGTGGACCACCAGTTGGCGACCACTGGCCTACACGATAGTCATTATTAAATGGAATGAGTAAATTCTGGCTCTGCATTTATTTTGTGGGACTTCACATATTCTGGGCTTGCATTCTAGATTCCTGTTTGTGTCCTCTGTTAAATGATAAATAAACGCCTTCTTGTAATAGGTGTTTGGTAAATGTTACATTGACTTTTTTGGTTGATTGTATACATGCATTATTGCTGTAATCTGCCTATATCTTAACCATCCTCTTTTCTGGAAATTCTCATCTATGTCACTAATTCTCATAATAATCTGTTCCTAACTCTTACAATGCTTATCATACCTTCCTGTTTATTATAAAAGCCTGTGATTGTGTTCAGTGACTCTGTCTTATTGTGCTTTGAATACTTCGTAATGCTGAGAACTTAGGCATGTAGATGTTTTTTTAATTTAAATTGTTAGGTGTGTTTTTTAAAAATAGATTTTTTTATTGATATCAGAGAGGAAGGGAGAGGGAGAGAGAGAGAAACATCCATGATGAGAGAGAATCATTGATTGGCTGCCTCCTGCACGCCCCACACTGGGAATCAAAGCCAGCAACCCAGGCCTGTGCCCTGACCTGGAATCAGGCCGTGACCTCCTGCTTAATAGGTCAACACTCAACCGCCGAGCCACGGGCAAGGTTAGGTTTTTGTTGGTTTTCTTCCTGTTGTGAAAGCTTTTGCAGATTTCCTTTTGATAACCTTCAGCCCAGGGCGGAGATGAATGAAAAGGGAGTGCATTCCAGACATCCTTAGCATTTCCCCGGATCTACAGAGCTTGACACAGGTACACACTGATGTCTGCACATCCCGAGGGTGGCTGCGAGCCGAGGATTGAGGAAACTCAGGTTCCTTTTCTACCTGTGACGTGAACTCCCCAAACAGTGGATAAGTGCTCAGGGCTGTGACCTCAGGAAGCTGGCTGTCGCCGAAAGGGCGTGGGCTGGGGAGGGAAGCATGATTTGTAGCTGCCTCTGTCTGCTGCCGGCCCTATGACCTGAAGAATGTTAACCTTTCGGAGGTGTGATTTATTATCCGGAAAAACCAGAAACTGTAGGCATTGTTTCGGTTTATTGGGAGGATGGTTGGAGATGTGTGTCTCAGCACCTGCCCGCCACACTCACATCCCCACAGGCACAGGGACTGCATTTTGAAAAGGACAGTCAAGATCCTGGGTGTGAAGAGGTTTCATCCCTCTCACCCCCCTACCCCCTGACGAGTTGTGCATCTGTTTATTTGTGAAGCGTTACAGAGGCCTACAATTCAGTTGCTTTTAGCTGTATTTTTTGGGGAAATGATGAAATCAGACAGAATCAGTATGATCTCGGAAATCTGGGAAGTCCTGTTAAAATTACTAAACACTGCCAATTAGACACGATGCGACCTGCACTCACCGCAGAGAAACGCTGTTGGGTTTTCAGGTAGAAAGAGCCCGGTGGTTAGTCACCTTGCCAGGGAACCCGGTGATTGACGTGGGAACGGTGGAGGGTTTTTGGTTCTTGGGTCAGGCAGGCGGAGGATTTGCCCTTTAACAGACGGAGCAGCGAGCATCAGACAGATCTCCTCCTGCGCTGCATCGGGGCTGTTCACTGCGGTAGTTGACGAAGGGGGAGAACCTGTTGGTCAGGACTGTGCTGTGCCCTCAGTTGAGTTTCTGCTGATCACAGCTGCCCGACAGGAAGTTTGTCTTCGTAGGCAAATGAGAGACAACCCGGGCACCTGACAGTCCGGTAGGGTTTCTCCAACCCGCATCTTACTATTATTTTAACAAAATTCAAAGATTGCCGAGTTCCGTGCTGTCCGCAGGGAGCGTTTTCAGGACATTCCCTCTCGGGGTTTGTTACCCATGAACGCTTTCGAGCCGGGAAGCGGAAAATAAAAGTCTCTGTGAGTAGAGGGGTGTGCAAATATAAGAATGATGAATATAGGAACCGTTCTCTTAATCGCAAGGAAAAGAAGAATTAAATGAGAGTTCTGCTGAGAAAAAAGGAACTTGAGTAATGTTTACCTTTTTAAGGGTTAAATTGAGAACACCCACTGATGAGAACTAATAATAAAATATATTTGATTCTGTGAAATGGTCACTTGGGGACTCAGAGAAAGGGGCAGAGGATTACACTCCCGGTCTGGCATCTGTTGATCTTGATGTCTCCAGCCAATGAGGCCTTCAGTAAATGTCCACTTGAAGGGAAGAGGGGAAAATTCACTCCCTCACACAGGGAAAAGGCCCGGCAGTTCTAGAAGTTCAGATAAGGGTTCATTAGTCAAGTTATTCTGGTTGTGTTTTGCTTGCAGTTCAGCATTTTTTGTGGCGGCATAAGGTATATTTTGAAAAACAGACTCCTATTATATTGCCTTAGTTAGCTGCTAACCAGAGCTCACTAGCTGCTTTTATCAACCCTGGGCTGCTAGAATATTCTTTGGCTCCAGCGTAATATCACTTCATGGGAAAAACTCGAGCGCTCAATCTCTACTTGAGATCTCCCTTACTGTACGTGGTATCTTCTAAGTTTGGGGTATGAGGTATTTCCATCTGATTATTCCGGGGAGGTTAATCATTGACTGGCATTTCAGTCCCTTCAGCTGCTCTGCCCACAACCTCAGAAATCCACACATCTTTAGTCATCGCTGTGATTTATTAACAAACCTGGGAATTTTCAAATTCTTCCGTTTCGACTAGATTTGAGATTCTCGGCCAGAGACACAGTCTTGGCTTCTAAACAAAGACTAGTTGGGCAGCATCGCACCGTGTTGTGTTTTAACATTGATCTTGTGGGCCTTAGACTTGCATGGCTCTTGTCTAATGAATGGCTTTCTGAAGCGGCAAGAGCTGGGGACTTAGCTGTTCAGGATGGCTCCTCTGGCTCAGTTGTATTTTTGTTCCGTGAGGCTGAAAGGTTTCCTCTTTTGCATGTTTTATTCTTCATGGGCGCTACTCAACGTAGGGACCTTTGAGAGGAAAGCTGGTTCCATCTGCTCTGGAAATGGCCTTTCTAATCCTTGGACTTGGGTGCAGCTGTGCTCGGTGGAAAGTGGATGTGAGAGTTTGGGCAACTGATTTCTTCTCGTCTTTTTTGAGAATTAAACGAGCAACGACTGTAGAGGGCTTGGCGCATTAGTCCTTCCAGAAAGCTGGGCACTATTTTAATTACTGCAGGAAGTTTTGGCAACAGAGCGGCAATGGAAGAAGTAGAAAACTGATGTGCAGAAAGTTCCCCGCCTTTGATTTTTAAGTGTTTATCTATGTCCTTGTGTCGAATGCCTTTCTCTTTCTCCCCCACAGTTTGTGCGGCATTTCATCTAGTGGAAAAGTTAGTGTGGCCGTAAAAGAAGGTTCGTAAAACGTGGATCGGGCTTCTGTTTTGAAAGGTGGCAGCTAGTAAATTATTTATTGGTGTTCTTTACTGTTTCCCCTTCGTTTACTCAATGGCTGGCTATTGTGGGGACTGACCTTTACTGAATCAAAGGCACACTCTTCAAATTAGGCCAGGCGTTTGACAAAGCCCACGTTTCATTGGAGGCTCGAAGATTGGGGTAATGTGTAGAGTTGATGACTTCTCTGTAGCAAACCAAAAGGTGCTGACATGGGTATCTTTAATGGGAGGTGTCTGAGCCCTCCCTGATGGTTAGTTTTGGCTGACAGACTTGGTAATGGTGGAGGCGAAGTCTTGGAAAATGGAGAAAGGAGTTCGTTGTAGTTGAATGGTCTGGGACAGTTTCTGCGGATGAGAGTGCAACCTGTCAGTGCTCTCATTGGAAATTGCATGCTGTTTATGAGTGGACATTAACGGTAGGGATGCGAGCGTTTGCCATGTGGAATTTCTTCCCCTGCTCTCAGCACCGAGGCAGAAATGCTGCCGCAGGCCTTGTACACCCAATGGCTCGCTCAGGGTTGTCACTGTGCCTCAGATCCGCCACTCCACTGCCCTTTGCTCCATCTCTCGGTGGCCGTCCTTTGCCACCGGTGCCATGGTGGGTGTATGGCTTGCTTTCTGTCTTCCAGCAGTTACCGAAGTGCATGTTTGGGATTTTGTGGAAGAAAGCTGGATACGGTAAACGGAAAGCATCTTGGGAGCTGCTTGACTGCGGTCTTTTCTCAGACTAGTCTGAAAGGGAACCCGCATTCGTTCGGGATTGGTGGATCTGGAGTGCAAACTGTTGTCCAGGTAAGCCATTACCCTGTATTGTTCTGTGTGGCGGGACTCAACCTTCCGGAAGGAACTGGAAAACACCGTTTTTTACTGTTTGCATTCCTGGGGAAAGGAAGAAGCTTGAGCTGCGTGTGCTCAGTGCCCGTGTTTGGATGTGGATTAGTGAAGGTGCGTGTGGCAGAAGCGCTAGTAAAAACTTGGTTGCGATGCAAGAAGTGCAGTTATTTTTATTATGGGCTTGAATGGTTGATGGTACTGGTCCTACAGGGCATTTTGTTGAGGAATAGCTGGTAAAATATGGACAACACGTGATCATCTTGAGGCATTATCTTCTAACCCGGTCAACATAGCTTTTGCAGTTACCACATAGTCTTTTATCCTCAGGACTCTTAGAGGGTCTTCTTGGAAGATTGATGAACCGGGACAACTGTTTATTGAACATCTGCTAAGTGCCAGGTACTGTTGTAGGCTCTTTACAACAATGTGCCGTTTCTTATGCACCTGGCACGTGCTGGACCCGTGGGTTACAGACAGTGACACGAAGCTCACAGGCATTGAGTGCAAGCAGCCCGGGGTCAGACAGCACGTAGAGGGCAGGGCCACGCTCTCAGCCTGGGCCTGCGGAGGTGTCTCCGAGGATCTGCCTCTCCGCCTGACTGCATTTGCTGAGTTTGTCCTTCGGCTTTGGGTTTGCAAATTGCCTGTCTGCAAGAGCGAGGTTTTACCATAGGTTTCCACCGGAAAGCACACAGCGTGGGTCATGGTGTGGGAAGGTACATTCCCATGCTTTCTGATGCCCTCCCCGCCTGATGAGAAAGTGAGAAAATCTTCGGTCCGTTCCTCACGCAAACATGAAGGTGACTTGGGGAGTCTAAGAAAGGCAGTGAACTTAAACGTCACCGCAGTTCTCTACAGGGAGGTATCATTTGGTCCAGTGAGCTCAAACGGGTGTTTATTTCAGTTCCTCTTCCGTTGTTATTGGTTATCCAAACAGCCCGGTAGTTTATTATATATGCAGCCTGCTTCTGGACCTGTGGTTCGTTAGCTTTACAAGTAAGACATTGTCAGGAAACTTTTTTTTTTTTTTTAAATACATTCTATTGATTTTTCACAGAGAGGAAGAGAGAGGGATAGTTAGAAACATAGATGAGAGAGAGACATCGATCAGCCGCCTCCTGCACGCCCCCTACTGGGGATGTGCCCGCCACCCAGGTACATGCCCTTGACCGGAATCGAACCCGGGACCCTTCAGTCCGCCGGCTGCTGCTCTATCCACTGAGCCATACCAGTCTTGGCAGGAAACTCTTGACAACATGAGTTTTTCTGGTACTTAATCTTCTCTGCAGGTTACTTTAATCTTTCAAAAGTTATTTTTGTTGTAAGCGGACACTCTGACTCTGTGATCCTTCTTCTAGTTTTTTACAGTTGCTAGTATTTCTCCTGGAGGAGCATTCTTATCACTTGTCATTTGAAGACCTTATCAGGGTGGTGGTGGTGGCAGAAATAATAGCAGTTAATGCTTACTGGGCACTGACTCTGTATTGAGCACCGTTCTGGACACTTTCTGTGTTTACACTCATTTTATTGTCATAGTAACCCAGCGAGGTGGGTACCATGAGTTGTATTTACTGATGAGCAGACTGAAGCGTAGAGAAGTGAAACCTGTTCAAGGTCACACCTCGGGTAAGAGACAAAGATGAATGGGCATCCAGGCAGTCTGGCTTCAGAGAATACGCTTCTTTCTAACCTCTGCTGTTGTGCCTCCAGTTTAGACTGTCATCCATGACAAAAAGAGGGCACACATACTGAGGTCTGAGCTGTCCATTGTGACGTGAAGAAATACTGCAGAAGGACGGAAACAGTAGTTATTGAGCATCTCTTCCCTCTCCAGCACCCAGTCCTGTTAGCCATGGCGACTAGCGATCAGGCTGTTTCCCCAGAGGCTCACAGTCAGGTTGTGTCAGGTTCCCTTCCAGAGCAGTGCTGTCCCAGAGCACTTTTGGTGACAGTGGCGGTGTTCAGTGTCTGTGCCGTTCGGTATGGTAGCGACTAGCCACGTTGGGCTATTTGGAAGTGTGTTTCTCTCTCTGAGGAGCTGAGTTTTTCATTTAATTCACATGTAAAAAGCCACATGTGCAGTTTAGAATTTACCTTCATTCCAGTCCTGTATTAAATGAACATCCTGAGAAACCTGATCTGGTCAGCATGCTCAGAGGCCCTCGCCCGGGGCGGGCTTGCATTAACCGGCTGTGCAAGGCTGATGCGGAAAGCCGCAACTCCAGCTGATTATTTTATAACCGTATGTGCTTGTTGGCAATCTAATATGAACTTTTCTGAGCAGTGGATTTGCTTACTTGGTTCTAGTTAATATTCCCGCTTCATTTTTTCAACTAAGAAACAAGTGACAGAGGTCCCTGAGACTCAAGCCAAATGACGGGACTATTCTCTCTTCCTGTTGGTAGACTTTGCCACCAGGTCAGGGACTCACCAGGAAGGGAGACCGCCTCATTCCGCTGCTTTCGGGATGGATGGTTTTCCCATGGCAGAACCTCTTCTCTCAGCTTCTCTGCTTGCTGTTTACTTTCCAGAATCTTCTGATGAGGCATTTGTTTTTAGACCTCTGAATAAGTTCAACTTGAATGCACTTGACTTCTGAGTCTGGGGAGCCTTTTGCTCCCCTTAAGGAGCCTTTATCACCCCGATGGGCCATTCTGTGTTTATTCGGGACTTAGAAGGCAGCTGGCTTTTCCTCGCTTCTCTGTGGCCTCTTTCTATGGAAACATGCGCGTTAGCTAATTTAATTTGGCCCCGTAGTGGGGGGTAGAATAGGAACCACTCATAAAAAGTACACCTGGTGACACATCCTCTTTGTGCTGCACCATGTTATTCATGTGCTTGTTTTCCGTTGGCTGCATCATTACTTGGGGACTTGTTCCCGTCCTTCCGTTTTCAAACGAGAAAGAGCAACAGAGCTGAAGTGGTGTTTGAGCGTTCACTTTTCAGGTGAATGTGGGAGGGTGGAGGAGACGCAGGCAGTGAGACCATTAGTTCAGATATCAGTGATGGAGGTGAACCAGGGCATTGACAGTGGCATGAGGGGGTGGGTGGGCATAAAAGAGATGTAGGTGGTAGGATCTAAGAACTGGGAGGTTGCTTATAAGAGTAGGGCACAGATGCAGTAAAGTGTAAATTGTAGACTTTGGCTTAGGCACCAAGATGTATGTTTTTCTCTTTTCCAAGAAAGGGAATACTGGCACAGCAGATTGGGGGGCAGAGAAAGAATGAATTCCGTTTATAATGAACTTGGGTGGCCTCATGGTGGTCCTCTAGGAGGAGAAGTATCTAGTAGGAATATTGATCTGGGATTCACCAGAGACAGCAGGGATGGGAAGATGTGAGAGTTTTCTTTAGCCTCAGTGGCAGCTGAGCTTACCTAGACTTGTAAGGTTGAGGCATCTGTGTGTTGTGGTATGGAATGCCACTGTAAAGGAATGGGCTGCCACTAATATCATGTCTCCTTGAAAAATCATATTTGATGTTGGTCCAGGGGTTGATCATCCTTCTCTTCTTTCCATCTGGACCAGGGAATTCTGGTCAGCCTGTTCCAGTCAGCAAGGGAGTCCATTTTGCTTGGGTTATGATTCTCTTTGCCACTGTAATGGTTTGTTTAATTGAAAGAGGTATTATTTTTGAAAAAAAAAATTTTAATTCCACGTTGCAGCTATTTATCTTCATTTTCTGTGCATTTATGCAGATTCAATTCTCTGCATCTGGTGATAAAAACCAGGGAAAAATCACCTCAGCAGTGAAGGCTCTGGATGAAGAGTGAGGGAGACATGGCAATCTGCTCGCCCCTCAGCCTCTCAGTTCCTCATCGAGCTGTGATGAGTGTGTGTATGTGTTTTAAAGACACACGTTTTTCACCGTCACATGCGGCCTGAGCGCTAGCCAGATAGTTCATCCACTCGTCAGTGGAGGAAACAGAGAACCGTTCATGGGCTGAGTGAAGATGAGCGGTGTTGGAATTTTCGAGATGGGGTATGGGTCCAGTGTGGCATAGATTTAAGGGGTTTTTAAGGCCAATTCTTACTATGTGCTGTTTCTCATAGTATGTCCTGAGTTCATCCCCTAATTCCCAGGTGAGCTGTAATTCCACTGTAATTAGGTTTCGGTAATGAAAGCGTGAGGATAGGAAGAGTTCATTACAGCTACAGGCAGTTATTACTGGAGAAATGTTTGAAATGCATTCTGTATGTCTGTGGCACAGAATTCAGGAGGTGCAGGCAAAAAAAGTCTCCCGTTCCTTGTGTCTCCAGCTACTCAACCACATTATTCTGCACCTTGATTTTTTTTTTAATGTAAATTCTGACATGGTCATCTTTCATATCAATTCCCAAAGAGCGCTCATTTAAAAGATGCCTGCTGATTTGTTGTATCTGCTGAAATCTGTGAAACCAGGCGGACTGATACACATAGGTATAGGCTGTTTCCGGTGTTTTGCTATTACCAGTAATGCTGTAAAGACTAATGTAGTGTATGTGTCATTTCACATGGAGGGGTATTCAGGACAGAGTGCCACCAGTAAGCCTCCCTGGACAGGACAGGCGTTCTTCGAAATCTGACAGACGTTACCGCATTGCCCTCCTGAAACGGAGCAACGGTTTCCACTAGCACAGGCTTTGCTCATATCCGGGCACTCGCAGGGTGTTCTATGACTGTTATTTAAATGCTTTTTAAATAGTTTTCTCCTTTATCCCCCGTATCTTTTATTATTAAAAATTTCATAGATGTTGAATTGGGAGAAAAGCCTCCTAGTACAACAACCCTATACAGTGTACTCTGCTCTCCATGGAGATTCAATAATTGTTAACATTTTGCCATATTTGGATTGTTTATCTGCTTCTGCTTCTCCCTCCCTTCCTCCACATACCTTCTACCCGCCTTTCTTATTTGTTTATTGATTGATTGATTGATTGATTGATTAAGGTATTACATATGTGTCCTTGGTTAGGCTTATAGGCATGCACACAGATCCTTTGGTTGATCTCTCCTCCTTTACCCCCACCCTCCCCTGCCTTCCTTCTGAGGTTTGACAGTCTGATTGATGCCTTTCTATCTCTGGATCTGTATTTGTTCATCAGTTTATATTGTTGATTATATTCCACAAATGAGTGAGATCATGTGATCTTTACCTTTCTCTGGCTTATTTCACTCAGCATCATGCTCTCCAGGTCCATCCATGCAGTTGCAAATGGTTAGAGTTCCTTCTTTTTTAATAGCAGCGCAGCATTCCATTGTGTGGATGTACCATGGTTTTCTGATCCACTCATCTGCTGATGGGCACTGAGGCTGTTTCCAGATCTTAGCTATGGTGAATTGTGTTGCTATGAACTAGGGGTGCATATATCCTTTCTGATTGGTGTTTCTGGTTCCTTGGGATATATTCCTAGGAGTGGGATTACTGGGTCAATTGGGAGTTCCATTTTTAGTTTTTTGAGGAAACTCCACACTGTTCTCCACAGCGGCTGCACCAGTCAGCATTCCCACCAGCAGTGCACAAGGGTTCCTTTTTCTCCACATCCTCGCCAGCACTTGTCGTTTGTTGATTTGTTGATGATGGCCTTTCTGACAGGTGTGAGATGGTACCTCGTTGTCGTTTTGATTTGCATCTCTTGGGTGATTGGTGACTTTGAGCATGTTTTCATGTGTCTCTAGGCCTTCTGTATGTCTTCTTTCAAAAAGTATCTGTTTAGGTTGGTTGCCCATTTTGTGATTGGGTTGTTTATCTTCCTTTTGTTAAGTTGTATGAGTTCCCTGTAAATTTTGGAGATTAAACTCTTCTCAGTGATGACATTGGCAAATGGCAGTGGGCTTTCTGGTTGTGTTGTTGATGGTTTCTTTTGCTGTGCAGAAGCTTTTTGTTGTGACGTAGTCCCATTTGTTTATTTTCTCTTTAGCTTCCATTGCCTTAGGAGCTGCATCGGTGAAGATACTGCTTCGGCATGTGTAGAGATTTTGACACATATGGATTCCTCTAATATTTTCATGGTTTTCTGTCTTATGTTTAAATCCTGTATCCATTTTGAGTTTATGTTTGTGCATGGTATAGGTTGGTAGTCTAGTTTCATTTTTTTCATGTAACTGTCCAATTTTCCCAGCACCATTTATTGAAGAGACTGTCTTGACTCCATTGTATGTTCATGCCTCCTTTGTCAAATATTAATTGAGCATAGTGGTTTGGGTTGATTGCTGGGTTCTCTATTCCATTGGTCTCTATGTCTGTTCTTGTGCCAGTACCAGGGTGTTTTGAGAACAGTGGCTTTGTGATACAGCTGGTATTGAGATCCCTCCTGCTTTGTTCTTCTTTCTCAGGACTGCTGCAGCTATTTGGGGTTTTTTATTCCAGATGAATTTTTGGGGAGTTCATTCTATGTCTGTGAAACAACCGTTGGTATTTCCTTTCTTCTTTTCTTTCTCATCCTTCCTATCCCTCCTGTCTTTCTCTCTCGAAAAATATATACTCTTGTTTGTTGTTATTGTTAAAAATTTGAAGGTATTCCTAGCTGGTTTGGGTCAGTGGCTAGGGTATTGGCCTGCAGACTGAAGGATCCTAGGTTCGATTCCCGTAAAGGGCACATGCCCCGATTGTGGGCTTGAACCACAGTGTGGGGTATGCAGAAGGCAGCTGATCAATGATTCTCTCATCCCTTTCCCTTCCTCTCTGAGATCAATTAAAAAAAATTTTGTTTTGAAAGTAAGTTGCAAACGTATCTCCTAAGAATAAGGACAGTATCTGTCTGTTTCTCTCAAACCACACACACACATACACACACACACACAGAGCCATAATTATATCTTTGTATACTACATATAGTCATATTTTCATACACATATAAAACCACTGCACTATTTTTACATCTAAGAAAATGAAAGTAATTCCATAATACAATATCAGATTCTCAGTTAAATTTAAATTTTCCTAATTAACACAGCCTGCTAAGAGCCTGACAAAACAAGCCCTCTCTTTTCTTCCTTCTCCTGGCCTTGATTTCTTTTTCTTTTTTTTTTTTTTAAGAGTTCAGCTAGGTTGGTTTTCCTGTAAGATGTGCAACATTCTTAATTGTTTGAGGATTTCCTGGTGGTATCATTTAACTTGTTTCTGTAACTCCGGTAGAGACGCTTGATTGCAACTAGGTTAGACATTTTGAGGAGAATGCTTCATCAGAGACGAAGTACCTCGCTTCCAGTCACATGGGGAGACCTTAGTGACAGGTTATTTCATTTCCGTTATAATGTCCGGTTTTATTCTGCTGTCAGAGGGGAGTCTGGGATGGCTTGGCACCTTGTAAATGCCCTGCTCCATGGCAGCCTTTCACCCAGCCGTTTCAGCATCCAGTCTTGGAGTCCATGATTACAGTAGGAGTTACAACATCGTGGTTTTTCTGCCATTCCATCTACATTCTTAGCGAGAATTCAGAGCCGATCACCCTCTCTCTGCCCTCCTTTGTGTATCACATACTGATGAACTTTATTCATGATAGTCTTTATTGATGCTTAAATGGTCCAGATTTAGCTAATGAGAACCTCTTCAAGGTAACTTTTGCTTCCTTTTGAATAACTCCACCAGTATTTGCCTGTCTCTGGGCCTGCATATCAGGAATCAACCATTTCTCCAAGAAGCTTCGGTTCATTCCTTTTAGTGGGGAGTAGTGTTTTAGAGACCAAAATGATTGCTGTGGGGTTATCACTGCACCTTTACAGTGCAGAGAGCTGAGAAGTATATTTAACAAGAGCCAGGAGTTGCCCTGGCTGGGTGGCTCAGTGGGTTGGAGCGTCATCCTGATGTGCCAGGGTTGTGGATTTGATCCTGCAGTTGGGGCACATTCAAGAATCAACCAATGAATGCATAAGTAAGTGGAACAACAAATACCTCATTCTCTCTCTCTCCCCCTCCTTGCTCTCTCTCTCCCCCTTCCTCTCTTAAAAAAAAAAAAATCAGCAAAACAAAACCAGGAGTTCATGTTAGTTCTGGTTAAAATTTAATATTTTTCTGATTCTGTTAGCCTTTTTTTTTTCTTAATATACTTTATTGATTTTTTTTTACAGAGAGGAAGGGAGAGGGATAGAGTTAAAAACATCAATAACTGGGGATGTGCCCCATCCAAGGTACATGCCCTTGACCGGAATTGAACCTGGGACCTTTCAGTCCACAGGCCGACGCTCTATCCACTGAGCCAAACCGGTTAGGGCCCTGTTAGCCTTTTGACTTTCAAAATATAAGGGACAATATCCGTGTGAGGCCATCAAATTGAGGTACAGGTTGTTGTGTACATAGACAGATAAACAGCTTTATTCACTCATCACTGAGCATGTACTCAAATAGGTGCTATTTGGGAATGGGGATACAGAATCAGACGTGTACCTTGCTTCCAGAGGCTTGCAGTCCTTCACATAACAAAGTAGGATAATATAAAAACTCTTCGGGATCCTGAGAGGAGTGTGTGGAGCTAGGAAATTTCCTGAGGGACATTTTTTTAAAGCTACCCTTTGAGGACAGCAGAAGTGAGACAATTAGACATGGATGTGGATATTTTGAGTCAGAGGAGGCTGTCATAGCAAAAGTAACTGGTGAACAGTGGCTGCAGGCAATCCTGTGTATCTCTCTCAGGGGGTTGGTAGGTAAGGAGTTTGCATTGTTAGAAGTAGCTTGTGTGAGGGGATTGCGGTAGATACATTTGCAAAGATACCAAATCTTGGGCTTACCCTTTAAATCCTAAGTTATAAACCAGAAGCCGTGGATAGATAGAGCTGCAGAGAGACGTTACTCAGTCTGCAGAGATTTTAAGAATGGAGATGCTTCATATCAAAAAGCTTCATTTCTGGTTTCACTCGGAAAGTGGAGCTGGGCAATGGCTGGCTGCCTTTCTGAGTCAGGGCTTGCGCTTTTCCTGGTCATGATCACCCTCGTAAGCCCGTCTTCATCTTCTTTGCTGAGGTCCCTGCAGAGACTGGAGGAGGGCTGGGGACGGGGGTACACTTTGGAAGAGGGGTGGCTGTCAGGACCTGTGCTTTCTTCAGTTTGCAGGGTGCATTGTGCAGGGGGACCAATCCGTGGACGGTTAGGATAGTCCAGGGAAGAAAAGACAAGGCGGCAGCAGGTGATGTGACGATGAGGAAATGAGACGTTTTAAGTACAGAATGGGTCGATTGTTGTGGTAGATATGAGTGTGTGTATGTATGGACAGGAATGTAAACCAGACTAAAAGCATGACGTTCTATTTCTAAAAAGCTTTGTGTTCATAAATCAGTTTCTAGATGTTAATTTAACCACACACTTTTGTATTTTATTGGTGAATTTTGGAAGACAGTAGTCATATTTCATGGTTGTCATGGTGTAAAGTTTAGTTTTGTAATATGCAAATAGCATTCTTTGACAAAAAGACTGACGGTTTTATTTCTGAAAGTTGTGTATAAAATGAAAATTTATAGTGATTAAAAAATCACTTTTCTGATGCAGTCATGCATTGCATAATGTTTCGGTTAATGATGACTACATATATGATGATGGTGCCATCTATACTAATAATAGAGAAATATGCAAATTGTCCGGGACACTGTCAAAGTCACTGTAATGACCTAATAGCAGGCTGCGTGGGCAACAAGCCAGCAGAGGGAGCAGTTGGGGGTGACCAGGCTGGTGGGAGGGGGTTGGGGGCAACCAGGCTGTCAGGGGGGAGGGGGGGCGCAATTGGGGATGGCCAGGCTGGCGAGGGGGAAAGTTGGGGGTGACCAGACTGGTGGGAGGGGCAGTTGGGGTGACTGGGCTGGCAGGCAGAGGCGATTAGGGGTGATCAGGCAGGTGGGGGGGGGTGAGGAGAGGTTAGGGGTGATCAGGCTAGCAGGGTGGGCAGTTAGGGGCAGTCAGGCAGGAGCCAGCGGTCCCAGATTGTGAGAGGGATGTCTGATCAGCCCTAAACTGGCAGTCGGACGTCCCCGCAGGGGTCCTGGATTGGAGAGGGTGCCCACTGGGCTGAGGGGACAACCCCCCATGCACGAATTTTGTGCACCGGGCCTCTAGTTAGATTGTAATGGAGTTGGAAAATTCCTGTCACCTAGTGATGTAGCCTGTGTGATGTACCACAATATATTACACGAATACAATGTGTTACAGTTACCTACAGTGTTCAATACAGTAACATGCTGAATAGGTTTGACGCTTAGGAGCTGTAGGGGAACAGAAGTTGTCACCCCCAAATATGTTTATTTTGCATAAGTTTACGTTAGGCTGATAACTTCAAGAAGCAGCTCCGAAAACCAAATAGAAGTTTCCTTTTGAAAAGACCTTTACATTTGTAAGGGTGTCTCCATGGCTTTACCTGGCAGATGGGGTTGATTTTATCTCTAGAAAGTGTTAGCAGAAGACAAGGACTTAAATCTGCTTAATAACCTTATCTTGTTTTACTCTGCTCTCCCAGTAAACTTCCCCTACACCCAACATTTTTTGTCTTCCCATGAAGATGGCACTGTATTTTATTTACGGCGTGGCTTCAGACATTTTGGTGAGTTTCTCAGTTTTCCTGAGCTTTTCCGTTATGTAGGAAGTATACCTGTTATTAAATTTCATTTTCCTCCTGTTAATCTGCCTTTTATTTCAGGATGTCTCTGGCCCAGAACCCAGAAGGGCAGAGGAAAACTATTTTCCTCCCCTACAGAGCAGTAGGTTATACCACACAGCCTAGGTGTGTGTGGGTCCAGAGACCATCTAGTTTTTGTAACACACTCTCTGATGTTCACACAACGAGAAATCATCTAATGATGCATTTCTCAGAATATGTCCCCCTCACTAAGCAGCACACGACTGTAATTATGGATTAACTTTTCAACCAAAAATATTAGCAATACTACATACTTACTTTCAAAGAACCGGCTTCTTGCATTTAATGCTTCCTACAATCTCTGCATGAGGTTAAATAAAAAAGACAGTGGGTTGACACGGGACTGTCCCATACATGTAAAATTAGACCTGCATTAAGACTGTTTGTACTGTTAAAATTATTTTGGAAATGTTTCTTGTCTGGCTGGGGCATGACTTTTTCCGGTCCCATTGTCGGTGCCATTTCTCCAGATAGTGAGCAGTGTCACCAGCTCAGACAGTCAGAGATCACGAAGAACGTGTGTATGACTAGACCGAGAGTGACTCACTGACCGGAGCCGCGCCTGGATACTGACTCTATAATCAGCTTTCAGTTTCGAGGGATGAACAGAGATTGATGAAAGGGCATGTGTGTGTGTGTGACTTACAGATAGTATAGAACGTACAGTGTGTGTATACCACACTGTGTAATCACTGCTCCAATAAAGAAACAGGACATTCCCAGAGGCGCTGAAGGGTGTCCTCATGTCTGTCTGTGCTCCACTCACTCAGTAAACCCTCCCCCAGGTCTCTTCTGGCCTCTTTCACTAGAGGTTAGTTACGGCTGTTTGGGATTTTATATAAATGGAATCATACAGCGCATGCTCTTATGCATACCCCTCCCCCGGTTCATAGTTACATCTATGAA
The DNA here is from genome assembly GCA_004026805.1 of Lasiurus borealis. Lineage (NCBI taxonomy): Eukaryota > Metazoa > Chordata > Mammalia > Chiroptera > Vespertilionidae > Lasiurus > Lasiurus borealis. The sequence continues at coordinate 20,671 of PVJN01006818.1, forward strand.
ATGCATGTATTTTGTTAACTAGTTTCCCCCAGTGTATTAGCCCATTTTATGTATGTAGCCCACGGTTTGTTTATGAATTAGCTGGGTTCTTTCCAGCTTGTGGCTGCTGTTAGGAATAACACCTCCAGTTTTTGGCCGCTGGGAGGGAGAGGGAGAGGGAGAGAAACCTCAATGTGAGGATGAGCCATCCGTTGGCTGCCTTCTGCGTGCCCCCACCAGGGATCGAGCCCACCACCTGCCCTGCGCCCTGACCTAAGCCGAGTGGAGTTACTGGGTCAGAGGACAGGCATGTTTCGCTTCAGTGGACGCTTCTAAACAGTCCTCCCCCTGCGTGGACCTCTTCACGCTGCCTCTGCTGTGAGCGTTCTCTCATCACTTGTTGGCCGGTCCTTTCAGTGTTAGCCCTTCTGAGGGGGTAGCAGCATCTCTGCTGTGGTTTTGTGCTTTCAGCTTCATGGAAGTAGTTTGCATGCAATAAACTGCACTCGTGTAAGTGTTCTGAGTTTTGAGAACTATTACATACACTCATGGAACCGCTCTCACAATCAAGAGAGCACATTTCTACTGCCCCCCAAATTCCCGCACTCCCTTTTCCATCCCCGCCCCATCCCTGGCCTCAAGCAGCCCGCTTTCTTCACTACAGATTGGTTTGGCGGGTTCTAGAATCTCATACAGATGGGATTGTACGGCATGCTTACACTGCATGTACTCTTACTGTGATTTTGCCAGCATAACATTTTTGAAATTCGTTCTTATTCTGTCAGTTGCTGGTTCATTTTCATTGCTTAGCAGTGTTACTTGACATAAGTATACACAGTGTTGTTTATCCATTCTTCTGCTCACGAATATTTGGATTGTTTCCACTGTTCAACTGTTAGTAATAAAGGTTGCATGAACACCTGTGTTCAAGTTTTTTAATTGATTTTTTGGTTTTTTTTAGAGACAGAGGAAGGGAAAGGGAGAGGGAGAGAAACATCGATGTGAGATGAGACATCAATTGGCTGCCTTTGCATGTCCCCTCCCAGGGGTTGAGCCCACAACCTGCCATGTGCCCAGACCAGGAACAGAACCGGCAGCCTTTCGGTGCACAGGATGCTGCCCCTAGACGGAGCCGCACTGGTCAGGGCTGTGTTCCGTTTTTGTTCAGACTCTTGGGCAAACCTGTTACTGGAAAGGGGACCCGGCCCCGAACAGGTCTGCCTGGCCGGCTGGCAGCGTGTGGGTTCCTGACTGCGTGCGGGAGAGGTTTCGCAACGCCGGTCCCCATGCTTTTAGAGGGTTTTTATTGAAGGCGGGACAGTGAAACCAGGAAGCGCCTGGGAGAGAAGGAACGAGGGAGAGACCAGCGGGCAGGGAGCCAGGCGGGGCCGCTTTGGCTCAGTAAGAAGTCCCAGGAAAGGGGTGTTGGGGACAGGGTCCGGGGTGAGCCTGGGAGGAGCTGCCACTTCCATTGCCAGCCTCAGGGGGTCCCTTGGCATTTAGGAGATGCCCGCCTGAGGGAGAAGGAGGAGCGGGCACTAGGCCCTTCGTGTTGGAGGGGTTTTAAAAGCTGGGCCTTCAGGGAGGGTCTCAGTAGAATATTCTAGAGCTTCATGCTGATAGGCCAAAGGGATTCATTCCCCCAGCTTCATCGTCCTGGGGTGCGGCTGGCAAAGGGTCCAACGTCAAGTCATGTTCAGTGGGGTTCCTGCTCTCTGGCCTGAGAAGGTGATGTGAGCTCTTTCCCCTCTGGGCGGGGGAAGCGCCAGCGTTTCTCTCAGGTCCTTGGTGGAGGGGAGATGGGATTGGGGGTACTGGATGCTGTGAGCTGCCGGCCATTAGCGCTCTGTCTCTGCTCCCCTGTCTGCGGTCCCCGCTCCCTGGCCTGTCTCAGACGGGGAGGGGATGCCGGGGGAGAGGGTGGACCTGTGCTTCCTTTTCCGAGAAACTGCCGGCTCTTTCCCCGCTGCAGTGGGCATTCCCGTAGTTCCTTCCACAGCGCATCACCCCTCCAGTTGCTATACGTTTGTCAACACGTGGCACTGTCATTCAATCTTGGTTCAGATAGGTGTGAGGTAGTATCTTATCTTATTCTGTTTCTCTGATGACTGAGGATGAGCATTTTTTCATGCGTCTATTGGCCATTTAGACCTTGTCTGTAGAGAAGTGTCTGCCAAATCTTTAGATCCTTTAAAAAAAAAAAGAGTTGTCTTTTTCTTTCTGATTTGTGGGCGTTCTTTATAATAATCTGGGAATGCATTCTTTGTCAGATATACATATTGGTTTTCATTGCCTTGATTGATTCTGTCTTTTGATAGACAGATGGTCTTCATACTAATGAAGTGTAATTAATCATTACTTTATAGTTATTATCTTTTGTGTCCTATTAAAAGGTCTCGAAGATACTCTGTTTTCAGCAGTTTTTTAACGTATGTGTAAATAATAGTTCTAGGCGGAAGATTCATTTTTCCCCCATATGGTTGTCCAATTAGCCTAGTACTGTTATTTATACATACACTAAAAATTATTGAAAATTGTATAATGATAAGTTTATATTTTCTTTTTACGTAAGTAATCCATGTTTACTATAGAAAAATTAAAAATAACATGAGAAAAAAGAATAAAAGGACCTCCTGATGACTTAATATTTGGTGTACTTCTCCTTCATATACATATTTTTCTTTCATGTATATTTAATATGTTTTTTACACCTAACATTGTTTTGCAAACTGCTTTTAAAACTCACCAGTATTTGTGGCAACTTTCTGAGTCATTATATATTTCTTTATGATATTTTGAAGGGTTGCCTAATATATATGAATGTGCAGATGGCTAACTGATTAAGCTCCTTTATTAGACATTTTAACTTACCTGTAAATTATAGCAACCTAAAGCTGGGTTGCTCTTTCTTGTAATTTAATCTTTGAAAGCATCCTTGGGAGAAGTTCTAAGAGGTGGACTTGTTTGGTTGAAAGGTGTATACATTTTTAAGAGCATGTGTATTTTACTTACTTATTTATTATTGATTTTAGAGAGGGAGGGAGAGGGAGGGAGAGAGAGAGAGAAACATCATTGATGAGAGAGAATCATTGATTGGCTGCCTTCTGCATCCCCCTACTATAGATCAAGCCCGCAACCCCGGTCATGTGCCCTTGGCCAGAATCGAACCTGGTACCCTTCAGTGTGCAGGCCAGCACTCTATCCATTGAGCCATACCAGCTAGGGTGAGCATGTGTATTTTATTTAGCCAAAGCTTTTACCCTCTTCCTGTTACCTGTATGAACATGACATGACAGACCACATTTTCTCCATGAAAGTGCTGTTTTCTTTATTTTTATGCCATTTTAGGGTATTAATATTTAAAATCCCAATTGGCAAAACAAATGAAAATGTTTAATTACTGGTGTTATTGGGCACATTTCTCTCATGTCTGTGGCTCTTTGTGTTTCTTTTGGGAAATGTGGAGATTGACGGTGGTTCTGCTCTGCTGAGTCTAGATCCAGGGGCATTGGGGAGCGAGTGGAAGGAAGTCAGTCCCCCGGGTGAGGAACTTGTGAGCTGGTTGTGGCGGGCCGGGCCGCCCTTCCGTGATGGCGGTGGCCTTTTCTGTTCGGGCGGCTGCGCCAGGACCCGCTGTGCCCGGCCACATCCTCGCCAGCTCAGCCCTGAACTGGCTGCGCCCCGGCCCGAGGCCCGAGGAAGCGCTTGGCCACGGCGGCCTGGCTGGCGCCTCAGGGTCCCCCTCCTCCTGCCTTTGTGGCTGGAGCTGCGAGGTGAGGCTCCGCGGGGAACTCCTGCACTTTTTAGGGAGGCTTTTTAATTTTTAATTTATTTTTATTTTTATTTTTTTGTTTATTTCCAGGGAACCCTATTTCCAGTCCAGGGTACCCTGGTTGGGTTCCCAGTGCCAGCATAGATGGCCTTCTGCTTTGAGAGTCCTTGGATGGTTTTAGTTGCACCGGTCAGAAACCCCAACCTTGACACCTCTGTTTTCTTCCTGAGTCCGCTCTGGTTTTGCTTTTATTTATTTATTTATTTATTTTAATATATTTTATTAATTTTTTACAGAGAGGAAGGGAGAGGAATAGAGAGCTAGAAACATCTATGAGAGAGAAACATTCATCAGCCATCTCCTGCATGCCCCCCTACTGGGGATTTTCCTGCAACCAAGGTACATGCCCTTGGCCAGAATTGAACCCGGGACCTTTCAGTCCGCAGGCCAACGCTCTATCCACTGAGCCAAACCGGTTTCGGCTGTTTTTGCTTTTTCACCCTCGTTTTTGTTGTGCAGTCTCGGTGCCCTCCATCCCTCCTCCAGGCACCGGATGCTGCCGGGACCTAACCAGCATTATCATTATTTGTTCTCGGCGGCTGCGCCCTTTCCTCCTTTCTGCCCCTTAGCCTCTGCGTGTCCTTTGAGGTTCACCCAAGCGTGCATTCCTCAGAGGTGGTGTCGGGGGTCCCTGCGTCCCCCACAGGTTAGATTCCTTGGTCAGATTCTTACACACTCAGTTGGTGTTCTTTACTGCTGTTAACATCATTACAGTTGATACACGCCTGGCATAATGCCTCCCTGATCATCAGTAGTTCCCTCATTCGAAGGTAATTCCGTGGGACGAAGATCATGTCATATTTAGTTCTCAGCACAGTCTCAGCGCCTGGCACAGTGCGTGCCAACCGGTGTCCAGCGAAGCGAGGGTATACCTTTGGGAGGGCAAATGGGAATTACCATCTTGAATCAGAAGTTTGTATGTGACTGTCAAGTGAATACATTCCCCCTTTAAACTCTTCGGACTATTTTTTCAGTATCATCTCTTCATTTTAAAAAGATTTGATCCTGAAAATGAAGCTTTGGTGTTAGAAACTCCTTTCAGATAAAAAAACAGACTTTCTTTCTAGCCCTAAACCAGGTTTAATCTGTGTGGCTCTCAGGAATGCTTTCACTGTCCTTTTAAAGGAGTTGACATCGCTAATCTCTCTTTGGTTTTCTCCTCCCTCGCCCCTCTCCCTCCCTTCTTTCCGGCTACCCCCCACCCCCACCCCTTAAATGAATGTTGGGCCTGCACATCACGACTTCACTGCTTCCTTTGTGTGGCCGTCCGAGGCTGTCTCTGAACCTTGTAGTGGACTTGGCTACAGCGTGTATGTAGCAGGAATTGTCTGCTCTGAGATTAGGTGCTTTTAAGGGAGACACCCCCCAAACACCGTGTGAGAATGAGAGGCCTGGTCCAGAAAGACATTTTCAGAAGATGGACAAATGCCGGGTGGGGTGCCTTTCAGCTGCAGGATTTAATGAAATCCCTGGCTTCCCGCGGCGAGAAAAGCCCACTTACCCGGTTGCCTGCGGGAGCCGGACAATGCCCAGGGCATCAAAGCCGCCGGCCGGGCAGCTGGCAGGGGGCCCCTCACCCAGCAGCCCGCGCCCCCGGCCGGAGACGGGCGCATTCATCTGTCCCGGAGCCACGGAGCGTGAGCGCACAACTTGGCTCTTTGAAAACAAGGTCAGCTCAGGAGACAGGACAATGCGCTACGGGAGAAAGTGGAGCAAGTGTAAAGTTTGCCTTCGGTGTAATTAGGGGGTGATCAAGTGTGCCCCTTTCTATCCTAGCACTGACGCTAACTTTTTCATGCTTTTCCTCGTTAATGAAGCAGCGTTTTGATTAGCACTGTTTTCTAGCTGCCCCTCCCCCGCCACCGTGCGTGTGTGTGTGTGTGTGTGTGTGTGTGTGTGTGTGTAAATAGCATACCCCGTGTTCATTTGTGTGTGAAATTTTAAACATTGAGGCTCCACCAACCTAGAATGTGTGTCTCTGGGATAGGTCTGGTTAAGTCTCTGAAAATGATACGCATTGGAGAAATGAGCAGTGTTTGGAAGATAGTTGAGGGCTTGTTTAAATGTTAGCTTAAAAAAGATTTTTTTTACCCGGACCAGTTTTGATTCCTCAGGTGCTCATTAGAGACCGTTAGGAGATGGAAGTTTGGTGTGTCTGGAAGCGGTTTTTGCTAGTAAAATACCACTGGTGAAGTTTATCTTTTAACACTCTTGAAAACAGTGACACTGCATTTAAAAAAAAATATTTTATACTTTTTAGGAACTTAGTCATCTTTCTTCCTTTAGTGAACCAGAAAACAATACAGCTTTACTTCCTGAAATGATTTTTAGTACCGGGAAACTTGGTTTTGGGAATTCTTGTGTTATCTGTTGAAGCATTTAGTGTACTGATGCGTTCAGTAAGCTTTTGAATGAATAAGCAGCTTAAACTGATGAAGTTTAAATAGGATTATGTGCTCTGATTCTAACTGAATCAAGAGTAGGTCCTTTATATAACAAAAGGCTAATATGCAAATTGACCAGATGTGGTACGGCCAGTTATGACGCACACTGACCATCAGAGGGCAGACACTTAACACAGGAGCCGCCCCCTGGTGGTCAGCTAGAAGCAGCGCTAAGGATGTCCGACTGCCAGCTTAGGCTGTCAGTTGGACATTCTCTGAGGGCTCCCGACTGTGAGACAGGCCGTCCAGTGTCTGGCACCTCGCTGGCACTCTGAAAGTATCGATTTGCACCCCCTTCCAACTCATTTTTGTGTGTGAAAAGTTTCAGTTAGATTTACCATTTTCATTGAAAATGAGGTGAAACTTAGAGTTAAGGGTTCTCCCTAGTCCTGAACAGCAGTCCTAACTGAGCACAGGTGTTGACTGACGAAGGCTCAGATGCACTTCATGGATCTGCTGTTTAATTCTCCCCGGTCTCGGGGTTTGTGGAGCTTGGGTACATCCCAGGGGATTGGGTTCAAACCGCTCTGACCTGGGTTTGCTCGGGAATCTGTTCCTCTTGGCAGCTGACCCTGAGGTTGGTCCTCGCACAACTGAGGATCCTTGTGTCTCTGCCAGAAGCAGATTCTTTCGTTACATTCTGTTCTCTGTGGTGTGGCTTAGAATAGAGATTCTGGCCGAGACCGGTTTGGCTCAGTGGATAGAGCATCGGCCTGGGGACTGCAAGGTCCCAGGTTCGATTCCGGTCGGGGGCATGTGCCTTACTTGTGAGCACATCTCCACTGTGGGGCGTGCAGGAGGTGGCTGGTCGATGTCTCTCTCTCATCGATGTTTCTGACTTTCTATCCCTCTCCCTTCCTCTCTGTAAAAAATCAATAAAATATATATAAAAAAAAAAGAATAGAGATTCTGCTTCTCCCCGCCCCCCAATACCTCTAAATCCCTCCTCTCCCGCTTCTCTGGAACTCTGAAAAACGGGTGATTCTTGGGTGGTAATGGTGAAATGGGTAAGGATTTTTTTTTTTTAACCTCTTTGGAATAAGCGTTTATTATTTTGATCTTCATTGCTATTTCTGAGGGTTACTAGGTAAAATAATTTTCTAACATCCAGCGTTTTAACACCTTTAAACTACAGGTGTTTATATAATTAGTTATATAATTAAACAAAATAAAGCATCACTTAAAATCACAAAAGGTAGTATTAAAATATTAAAATATTAACCATACCATAAATACTCCATGTTCATTTGAGAAAAATCAGATAATAATGGATGAATAAAAATTGAAAAAGAAAAATTACCCTTCATCCTTTACCAAAGATAACTCCAAAGCTCCATTTTAATTTTGTTAACTTTTGGGTTCTGGAATCTTATATTAGATAATCATTCCAGATAAGATAATTGGAATTAATTTAAAAATATATATATTTTATTGATTTTTTACAGAGAGGAAGGGAGAGGGATAGAAAGTTAGAAAAATCGATGAGAGAGAAACATCGATCAGCTGCCTCCTGCACACCTCCTACTCGGGATGTGCCCGCAACCAAGGTTCATGCCCTTGACCGGAATCAAACCTGGGACCTTTCAGTCCGTTGGCTGATGCTTTATCCACTGAGCCAAACTGGTTTTGGCTTGTTTTGTTAATTGTAGGATTTAATGAAAATTTGGGCTCTGGTTTTGAGTTCAGAGTTTTTGTTTGGCTGTGTTTGAATCTCTAAAACTTGACAGATAGTAAACTTCAGTTTTCCTCCTCACCCTTCTCCTTCCTCCTTCCACTGCCTTCTTCTCCCCGTGCCCTTTCTTCCTTTACCATATACTCTGAAAATACCTGGGTTGAATTATCTATAACTTAGTCCTATAATAACAGTTGCTAAGAATTAAAGCATAGTTCCTTTCTTCGTTTATGTCACATGGTTACTGTCAAATACTTTACCATAAAATACCATAATAAGAAGAGAAAGTCATTTATAAATAAAGGCAGGTGGCCACTATTCAGTTCTTTAAAAGGCTTTGGAAGATGCCTTTAAATTGTGAATTAACTTTTTATTTTACAACCTGATTACTATATTATGATTCTTTTCGTTTTAAAAAACAAAATAGTAATTTTGGTGAGAATTTGCTTTCTTATAGGTTGCTATCAAGCATTTAAAGCAGTAGATGCTTACGTTTTTAGAGTTTTGTGGCCCTATTTTCAGTACCACTTGCTACTTCTTGAAAAGCAAGTCGGAGAATTCCCACACAGTCGGACAGTCTCCGCTTGGGATGCACTTGAATGCTTTGTTTGCTGAGCTGAGGACAGCTTCCAGGGGGAAGAAATAGATGTTCTGTCGCTCTCACACCTAGGACCAGAGAGCTGCCTTTATAAAGCCTCCTGGAGCCCCCTGCTGTGTGATTCTTCAGGACCAAACCCCCTTTCTGGAGAGGGAGTCCCGGTGCAGAGGGTGTGAGCCTGCCGTTGCCCTAAAATGGGCCTTTGATCTCACGCCCTCTGTGTTCAGTAGCCCCCATTCCACCATCATGGTGGTTTTGGGTGGACGTGTGACCGGGAACCAGAACCCGGGCTGAGTGTAAAGATGGACTCTAGACACGTGCTGCCCAAGGTAAGTGCCCACACTCAGGCCTGCCCTCTGCAGCAGCTTCAAGGGATTCGCATTGGCTGTAAAACAAAAGCAAGACTGTGCTGCGGTTTCTCTCAGAGACTGACCTTCTCCTCACTCCGCTGCCAAGGGTCACTCCTCTGTTTGAAACAGTTTAATAGTTGTCTCCTCGTTGCCTCTAGCAGTGGATTGAATTTACCGTATTTTCCGGTGTATAAGACGACAGGGCATATAAGACGACCCCCAACTTTTCCAGTTAAAATAGAGAGAGTTTGGGATATACTCACCCTATAAGATGACACCCAGCGTATAAGACGAACCCCGACATTTGAGAAGATTTTCCTGGGTTAAAAAGTCATCTTATACACCGGAAAATACGGTAAAAGTTTCTGATGTCTCACTGGAAGGCATTAAAAGATTCAGAACACTCTATTTCCCCGTGTCTGTGACAGCATACATGGTTATTGAACTGCTTACCTCCTCTCCTGATGGTGGGGTTACTGGTGAGCAGACCTCTTCTCTCAGTTCTTCAGATTCTCCCACGCGTCCTAGGAAACATGGGTCTGTCTGTGGTGCTGGCTTGAATGACATGGTGTGGCTTGCTAGTAAGCTTTACTCCCTGCCTTAGTCAGAAACCTCACTGCACCCTGGCCGGCGTGTGGCATGGCTGTCCTTCTATCCTTCTATCCTTCCATCCCTCTATCCTCTACCCTTCTAGCCCTCTGACAGCTGCTGCCGGAATGGTCTGCATGCTGGGTGGCAGGCATGGAAGTCTCGCACACGTTGGCAAAATAGTGACCGCTCACCGGGCAGGGACGGGCTGTTTACTGGGGAGCAGTAGCGCCCATTGTGAGAGCTGTGGCCCTGCAGCGGGAAGTCCCAAGTTCGATGGAGTGGCTGGTACAGGAGAGACCTCTGGGATTTGGCCTCTCTCTCTCTCTCTCTCTCTCTCCTTTTCCTCATCTCACATTTAAAAACCTTAGTATTCTACATTCTCTGCACATCCTTGAACAGGATGCCGTTTCTTAGCTCTTTGGCTTGGCTTACGCTATTTATTCCACCCGGAATGTCTCTCTCTCTCCTTCCCCTGGCTGCCTCCTACTCATCCTGTCCTTTGGGTGAGCTGAGTCTATCTGCATGCAAGCCCGTGTGTGTGTGTGTGTGTGTGTGTGTGTGTTTACACTGCACATTCCTAAGATTCCCTCCTCTGAGCTGGGCAGGAGAGAGAAGAGAGAGAACGTCTCCTTTGCTTTTCCGTCCGCAGATAGACGTGAAGTTCAGATTCGCTCTGTGCTGAACGGGCGAGTATTAAACCGCTCCACTTGCTCACCTCAGGCCTGATGAGAAGAGGTAGGAGAGGCCGGTGCTGATTCTGTGGGGAGTGATGTGAGGACAGAATCCCCGGGGTTTGTGGGAAACCCGCAGTGAGCCATTTCTAAGTCAGAGTGATATAGAGAGACAACGTAAGGTACCTCTTTGCTTAGCTTTTAAAGGAATCGCCTCTTTGAGAAGCCATTGGGGCAGAATATTCAAAGCAATCCGTCTAGAAATAGACCCGCGTTAGCTTTTCGGAGTTCTTCTTCAAGCCAGCCAATCAGAAGACAGGGTGCCTGCAGCCACACTTTCCTTTTGGTTTCTGGTTCCTATGGCAATAGGAAGAGAACGCAGGGCATCCCTCTCCTACCTCTTTCAGTAACTATCTGCTTTCGAAAAATGCCATAAATTCTTCTTGTCCATACTGATGACAGTGTTTCTCAGCATTGTGGCCCATTTTGGTTTTTGGTTATATAGCAGATAGGACAGAATTAGTAAACTAGCAGTTTCCTTAACTAATGTGAGAGCCTTGGCTATAGAACCTATAAATATAGTCTGTCTAAATGGATGTTTGCTGATAGTATTAGGACCCCATGTAAACTGTTTCTTGTTCGCTATGAACAATCCTAAGACAGAATGCTGGTCATTACATGTAGCTAAATGTGAAATTATTATTACTATTATTATTTAAATATAGATTTCTTATTGATTTCAGAGAGGAAGGGAGGGGGATAGAAACATCAGTGATGAGAGAGAATCATTGATTGGCCACCTCCTGCACGCCCCCTATTGGGGATCAAGCCTGCAACCCAGGCATGTTGTGCTCTTGATCAGAATCGAACCCGGGACCCTTCAGTCCACAGGCCGGCGCTCTCTCCACTGAGCCACACCAGCGAGGGCTGAATGCGGAATTATAACACGTTTCTTAGAGGCTCTGCCTGAAAGGCCTCCCTTAATGTGCCCATTGTGCTCTCCCGGGTTTCTCTGAGCTTGAGGCTGAGGTTTTGAAAGAGGCTTAGTGTGTGTTGTTGTTGGCTTAATAAGTAGGTCAATAAGTGTTTGTTAAAATTGGGACACACCCAAAGTATCAGGGCAAGGTCTTTAGACATATTTAACAATGAGATAGTGTTCTAGACGTTTAAATATATACTACTTTAAAAGTCAGCTTTGAAAGAGAGAGAGAGAGAAAGAGAGAGAGAGAGAGAGAGAGAGAGACAACCGTATATATTGTAAATATACCATATTTTCCCGTGTATAAGATGACTTTTTAACCCAGGAAAACCTTCTCAAAAGTCGGGGGTCGTCTTTTCCGTCCGCAGATAGACGTGAAGTGGTGTAGTGTTCCTCATGAATATATATGAATATATCACAACTTATTATGACGTCTTATAGGGCGGGTATATCCCAAACTATATTTTAACTGGAAAAGTTGGGGGTCGTCTTATATGCCTAGTTGTCTTATACACCGGAAAATACGGTAGCCATTCTGAAGAAGTCTTTACATTATTCAGTTAAAGAATGATGGGTAATAGTTATTCTGCAGTAGTCAACATGGCTTTCCAACTAGGTCTAAATTTAAAATGAGAAGTTCAAGAATCAATTACTGCTGTGGCCCCCATTTCATTTTAATGCTCTTCGGTTGATAAATGTGGAACTTTTATTTTTACCCTTAATTTTCCAATTAAATCCCCGGTCTGTTGGGTTATTAGGCCTCAGAGAGCGCTTGCTCAGACTAGCGGGATGGCCTTCCTTGTTAACAGGAGGGTGAGTGGCATTTCCCATTGAAAAGGCGATATTCAGCGCCGTGGTTGGTCACTCAGCTGCGAGGTAACGGAGTGTGAAAGTAGGGCAGGTCCAGGACCTTTGATAAACCTGGCCCCGCTCTGTGCCCACGGTATTTCCACGGGTACAGCAAATAAATTCTTGGAAATTAGTCCCTCTAAGCGCCCTTTACATTTTTCTCTGAAGTTCAATACCAAGCTTTAAAAAACCCTTATGTGTTTTTGGAAGAAATTTTTATTTAACACTAAAGGGAAGAGGAAGCAAGCAGAGATAGGTAGGATTGGTGAAAGAGAGAGTCAGACCGAGTGTCTGGACGTGGCATGAAAAGGAGGAGACAGGAGAGATTGGGGTTCAGCAGCACCCACAGAGCCCTGCTGGGGGACTGAAGCCCGGGTGCCCACAGGCCGCAGCGGCACCTCAGCACAGTGTCTGTCAGCGCCCTGGTTATAACAGTTCACGTGTGAAATCCAATTCTTAGAGCTTCTTAAGTCTCAGCATTTTCTTTATATCAATGGCTTCCCATATTTTCTACGCATTGGTTAGCCCAGTGGTTCTCAACCTTCCTAAGGCCAAGACCCTTGCATACAGTTCCTCATGTGGCGGTGACCCCCAACCATGAGATTTTGCTACTGTGATGCATCGTGATGTAAATATCTGCATTTTCCGAGGGTCTTAGGCGACCCCTGTGAAAGGGTCGTTCGACCCCCAAAGGGGTTGAGACCCACAGGTTGAGAACCGCTGGGTTAGGCCATTAGATGGTTAGAAACCTGGGGAAGATCATTATCTTTCTTCGCATGTTAGTGTCTTCACTTCTAATATCAGGGGTGAAGTTTGGACTAAATAGTCTTACTGTTTCATAGTTTATGATTCTTTGACTTATTGATTGAAAATTTATCAACTTTTTTTAAAAGTTTTGGATACCAAGTTATTAGCAGAATCTAATCAGGATACGGTATCTTATGCCTTCATGGTTTTTAACCTTGAGCAAACATTTTTTAAAATTTATATTTATTAATTTTAGAGAAAGAGAGAGAGAGAGAGAAAGAGCAAGGGGTGGGGGGAGAGAAACATCTATTTTGTTGTTCCATCTGCCCATGCATTCACCGGTTGGTTGAGTCTTGTATGTGCCCCGATTGGGGCTCAAACCCATCACCTTGGTAAATCGGATGACGCTGTAACCAACTCAGCTACCCCACAAGGGTCGAGGCACATGTAGTAAACCTTGCAGAGGGCACCTGACTGTTCTTACTGAAGAAATGAACATGGATTTGTAGTGACTTGGTGTTAACTTGGAATTAGTTGCTGAATGCATGTATAATCCTACACTATTCTGAGATCCACATGCTTTATGATTTGGATAACAGCAAAGATCTACCCCCAAAAATTAAATTGAACTACGAAGATGTTGGGAGTTTATTTGAATCAAGTCATTTGTATAATCTATGTACAGTGGTACCTCGAGATACGAGTTTAATTCGTTCCGCAACCTTGAGGCGTGGGAAACTATGAGACGCTCGAGTCGCGGTAAACTGGTGGGTCGTGTGCAGCCGGCCGATCCGCGCGATGACTCCTATCTCAAATGTTGCTCGTATTTCAAAGCAAAAATCACTTGCTCACTCGATGGCTCGTATCTCCAAAAATCTCGTATGTTAGGGCACTCGTATCTCGAGGTACCACTTTATAGTTGGTTCGGGGCCTTTTCTCTGCCTGATACTTGCGATTTGTGTTGTTATAAGTAATCTTTCAATAAGCATTTGCTGCACATCTCTGCATAGAGTGGTGGGAAGAAAACAAGTTTGCTTAGAGTCAGACAGGATTAATTAACTACCGTATTTCCCGATGTATAAGATGACTGGGTGTTTAAGACGACCCCCAATTTTTCCAGTTAAAATATAGAGTTGGGGATATACTCGCCCTATAAGACGGCCCCCGACTTTTGAGAAGATGTTCCTGGGTGAAAAAGTCGGCTTATGCGCCAGAAATTTGGTGATTCTGCCATCAGTTCACTCTTGTTCTCTTGCCCCTGGACAAGTGGCCACTTCAACAAATCAAGTCCCCTGACCCTCTGCTTCCTCTTCTGTAAAATGCATAATCCCTGTCCTTACCAGCCTTGGTGAGGGTTTCCTGTGTCAGCTGTCCACCTATTACAAGAGCTTGGTGAATGCAGCTGTTTTCATTATACAGGCATGTATGCAGCATCCTTTTTTGTTTTTTAATATATTTTACTGATTTTTTTACAGAGAGGAAGGGAGAGGGATAGAGAGTTAGAAACATCAATGAGAGAGAGACATTGATTAGCTGCCTCTTGCACGCCCCCTACTGGGGATGTGCCCGCAACCAAGATACATGCCCTTGACCGGAATCGAACCTGGGACCTTTAAGTCCGCAGCCGATGCTCTATCCACTGAGCCAAACCGGTTTCGGCGTGTGCAGCATCCTTTGTGGCACTCTGTTGAAAGTGTTGGGGTGGCAGAATACTCTGCCTGGAGTATCAGTGACGCACTTCTAATAGATTGGCTATGGTAAGCTTTGGCATAAAGGCACACACTGGAAATGTATGGCATTTTCATTGCTACCAAAAAAAGCTGCTTAGTTTTTTAAAAAATTCCATTTGGTGCCTCGGTTTTGCATTCTTCAACTGCCTTTTGAAAATAATCTCCATATTCTAGTCGCACTGTGGGTGAGGTGTCACTGGTAAGTGGCAGGTGCTGGACAGGAACCAGGGGTATCTGCTTTCAAGCATCGCCGGCTTTGTGCGTTACCTTGGGGTAATCATAGCATTGACCTACCAAACCAGACAAAACGTGGAAGTTATGCTGGGGTAGCAGGCAGAAACCTGGACTTGGTTATAGTACATGAGGATGTTTGACGCTCCTAATTATAGCGAGAATAAACAGTTACGAGGTCGGGTCTAAGACTATAGTTAAACCCAAACACCCACCTTCAATTTTTTTTGCATGATTATCGATTTTGCCAAAGTAAGTTAATTGACCTTTAGATCTGAGAAAGCACTTTGAATACCATAAGTAATCCAGTGGTTTTAAAATACTAATCGTAATGCATGTTTATTTTTATATTTTTTCTTTTTTTCTTTAGATCTGAAAAAGCACTTTGAATACCATAAGTAATCCAGTGGTTTTCAAATACTAATCGTAATGCATGTTTATTTTTATATTTTATCTTCTTTCTAATTTCCCTGAAAACCAGCAAGCTTTTCAAAGAGAATGGAATAGGTAAATGAATAAGCTGTTCATTCTTGCTCATGTCCAGTGAACTTTGTAAACCAAGTCCAAGGTGAAAATCATATCCCCAGGTTTTTTCTTCGGGCAGGCAAAATATGGATGGCGCTAACAATCAGCTGTGTTTTTAATTAGCTTTCGAATTGCCTGTCTCTCTCCGCCTACCCCTCATCTTTCTGGTCCCTATTGCTTAACGTCTCTAGGTTTCCTGTGATTTTATTTAGGGACCTGCAAAACTAACCATATAAAAAAATTCAGGTGGTCCAAGCTTGTACAAAAGAGGCGCCAGTCTTGTGGAATGAATGTGGGTTTAAAAACAGACAAACCAAGGTTGGAGATTCTGGCTCTCCCCCCTGCCGCGTGCCCTTGCAAATGCCCTCCCCTCTGAGCCTCCGTTTCCTTACCCCGTGGTGTGGGCATCAGAGAGCACACTCAGAGCGCCTGTATTGATGGCAATCCTAATTCTGTGACCTAAGCTTGCTTTTACGAAGTCGCAGTCAAAACCTCACCACTAATCCCGTTTCGCATTCCAACCTGCACAGTTCCCTTTCCCTGGGTGCCATGGAGTCACTCTCTCCCCCTCTTGACTCCCCCGGATCTGGAGGATTACGGGTTGTAACAGGACAGCAAGCGGGCCCTCTCCCCCAGGTCTCAGCGAGTCGTCTCTCACCGCCATCCCTGACCCCCCGAACCGCCACGGGTGCGCCCCGCCTAACTGACGTTCAAGTTGCCTGTGTGAAGGAGTGATTTGCTGCGGCCTCTAACTGCTTCTTCTCTTCCTTCCTTTTTGTCATTCTGCAGTGTTCTGTGCCAAGGTCTTTGTGGCTAGGCTGCGCCAACCTGGTAGAGAGCATGTGCGCACTGAGTTGCCTGCAGAGCATGCCCAGTGTCAGATGTCTCCAGGTGCCTCTCTTCTTTCTTGTTGTAAATGTGTTTTACGTATGCCATGAACATGTGTTGAAACTTGCAGTAGTGTGTTTAAGCCAATGTTAAGTCTGCTAAATGTTCTGTGTAACCCTCTGCTCTCCTCCAGCCTGGGGGCCCCACACGGAGGCCTTAGGCCCAAGGGGGGCGGCCCTTCGGAGCAAATGGGTCTTCGGCTGCTCCTCTTTTTCTGCTCCTGCTTTTAATTCTCACCCCGTCCCTGGGACCTGTGATTCTCATGTCCAATAGCTGTGCATGTGCCCCAAACCCAGATAATTCCCATTTGGCTACTTTTAACAGCTCTCTGTTCCATCGGGAGGGTTTTATAATTAAAACGGTGCTTTTTCTATTTTGAAACTCATCCTTTTGGCCTGCTTTCCCCCTCTCCTTCCCAAAAGGAGCGGGGAGAGAGTCCCCAACGCTAAAACCTCCAATTGGAGTTCCCAAAGATCACAGCTTTACGCTGCCAGCAACTGTCAGTCCGGGCCACTCACCAAAGGCCAGATCTGACACCTGTCCTCTGGGCCACCCCGTTGTCCAGGCCGAGGCTGGCAGAGAATTCCACAGATAAAATAAACTTTGGGGGGCGGGGCGTGTGGGGAGGGGGTGCAGGTGGACTGACTCACGGGACCGATTCGCAGAGTGCCAGGCAGAAGACATGCGCCTTCCTGGGGAAGCTCTGGTTAGAGAAAGCATGTGTTTCATGAAGCGTGGTCTCAGGGGCGGTCTTCTGGCATGTTCCGGGCACTCTGATATGTCTTTAAGAAGCAGCCTTAAACTCCTGGCGGCCCGGGGCGGCGGCCTGCCACAGGGGGAGAGCAGAGTCAGGAAGTGAGCTAGAGGGTGTGATTGATGGCCGGGGTGACTTGACGGTTCCCAAGGTCATCTCTGCAGTCATGTTCCGGCCTGTAAATGGAACGGGGAGCCGGGGAGGGGAGCACTTCCTTCAGGGGGGGATTGTGTGTTTTATTTATGTGCTTGTGGGCCAGCCTTCTGACCAGCGTTGGTGTGGTTATTGATTCAGATCGCTGTTTGGAGAAAATGGAACCGTAATTTCACTAATACACTAACTAGAGAGCGGATGCCATGTGAGATCCGGCTGTCTGAGAGTCGATAGAAAAGGGGGGGCTGTACCTCGTGGGGGCCGGAGCCTGGGTGTGTCAGGGAGGCTGCGTGGAATGAATATTATCTGGAAAAGCAGCTTCTCTGCACGGGGTGTCAGTGGAACTGAAGTGGCCTGAACTGGCCGGGAGCGGTGCATGTGCTCTGCCTTGGGGCTGAACGATGGATATTTATTTGCCTTATGATAATGGTGTGCCTCTTAGTTTCTTTTTCTGAAAAATGCTTATTACTTGAATGTCACAGTTGCTCTTTAGTAGGGGGAGACGTGTAAGAAGGGGAATTGTGGTTGTGAGGTTTGGAGGTGCAGAAACTTTGCACTCAGCTGAGTGGAAAGGCGGCGCTCAGCAGATTTTGAGTTGGGAATCCACAAGGTGGGGCGGGTGGGAGGAAGCATGGGTTCCTACCTTGTTGCAGTGGAAACCGACATGTGTTCAAAGTGTGTCTTTGACTCATCTCTCCCAGCGAAAGTCATTTCAGAGGAAAAATGGAAACTTTGTGCCTTGATTGACTTTGATGAAATAAGGCGAACGATTGAATGGGACCCACTGAAATGTGAATGGAGCGCATACTGTCTTTCCAGGGCAGAGGGGTTGGTTAGGTTTTTGCTTGCTTTGGTGGTAAAATGAAACGATTGAATGGGACCCACTGA
Organism: Lasiurus borealis; assembly: GCA_004026805.1. NCBI lineage: Eukaryota > Metazoa > Chordata > Mammalia > Chiroptera > Vespertilionidae > Lasiurus > Lasiurus borealis. The sequence continues at coordinate 38,552 of PVJN01006818.1, forward strand.
AATGTGAATGGAGCACATACTGTCTTTCCAGGGGTGGAGGAGATTTGGTTAGGTTTTTGCTTGCTTTGATGGTAAAATGAAACATGGGAATGAGACCCACTGAAATGTGAATGGAGCACATACTGTCTTTCCAGGGCAGAGGGGGTTTGGTTAGGTTTTTGCTTGCTTTGGTGGTAAAACGACACATGTGCTCAGCTGATGGGAATGAGAACATCATTACTGTTTTGTTCCGTCTGTGAATGAAAAGTAACATGTTATGAACCTGGGAGCCTGCCTTTCTCTTTCCCATGGGTCTTACGTATCATTTTAGTACCAGTTCTTCCTCTCCATTTCCGGTCTCCCACCTGAGCTGCAATGTAGTGACGGATTTGGGGTGTGAGCTTCCAGAAAATGCCTGTTGCTTGTGTGCTGTATGTTCGGTTTCTCACAAAGATGGCTTGTGCTCCTGAGTTGCATGAAAGGGTCCCCCTTAAAGTGCTCCCACCGGACCTAGTGACAGTTTATCTGCAGCCATTGAGCCTGTTTATATGACCGAATGAAGGAATTTCCTGAAAAGCAGGAGCACAGATGTAGCTACCGTTAGGCCAAATGCAATCCCGCAAGTGTGTGCTGTAGATGCGAATGGAAAAAGCACAAAAAGTAAAAATCACTTCCCTCAATAAACCTGTTTTAAAAAATTACTTACCACCCGCTTGGTGCTTCACATCCATCCGCTTTGTGATAACCGCGTGAGGAGGCCTTACCTCCCCGTTTTTCCGTGTGGAGGCGAGTCTCAGCGCTGATGTGTGTGATGGACCAGATTAGTACAGTGGTACCTCGAGATACGAGTTTAATTCGTTCCGTAACCTTGAGGCATGGGAAACTATGAGAGGCTCGAGTCGCGGTAAACTGGTGGGTCGTGTGCCGCCGGCCGATCCGCACGATGACTCCTATCTCAACTGTTGCTCGTATTTCAAAGCAAAAATCGCTCGCTCGACGGCTCGCATCTCAAAAATCTCGTATGTTAGGGCACTTGTATCTCGAGGTACCACTGTACAGTATTTGCCTAGCTGTGAAGTGATGGGCTGGCCTTTGAGCTCCAGATTTCGCTGATTCCAGAATTTTACAGCGGAATGTGACTATTTTTAGAGTTTCCCATCGTCATTTTGTTGGTATCTGGTGTATAGCTTGTTGAGTCATTATTTCAGATAATGGCTGTAGGAGGGAAATGGCACGCCCTTTGCCAAAATGAGCTCTCTGACCCCGAAAGCCAGTGAGATGCCTCGGCGGCAGTCGGTAGTAGAACGCCATGGCTGCTGACTGGCATCTGGTGTTGGCAGGCCCTGCCTGGTGCTGGGCATGCAGAGATGAGCAGCTCAGACTGGTACCTGCTGTCAAGAGCCTGTTGTAGTCAGTAGACCTGTGAACACAGGTCCAGACGGAACCTCAGTGTCCAGTGTGGATGAGTATTAAAACTCAGAAGTTGCCGAAACTGGTGTGGTTCAGTGGATAGAGTGTCAGTCTGCTGACTGAAAGGTCCCAGGTTCGATTCTGGTCAAGGGCATGTATCCTGGTTGTGGGCACATCCCCAGTAGGGGGCGTGCAGGAGGCGGCTGATGGATGTCTCTCTCTCATCGATGTTTCTCTCTATCCTTCTCCCTTCCTCTCTGTAAAAAATCAATAAAATATATTTAAAAAACAAACAAACAAACAAAACCTCAGAAGTTAGCCAGACCTGGATGTGCTCTTTAAAAAAAAACGGGAACCAGTTGAAACTGGGACCAAACCCTTGGCATTTTTTGGAATAGCTGAACTGGAATATCCTGATGCATGCGGACCAAGCTGGACTGCATTGCTGTTCCAGTCGGTTCAGAGAGCCAGATTCAGCCAGCTGATGGCGAACATCAGATGCTCGAGAGTTCAGAGCGTGTCGGAGGTTTTCTAAGACTAAGGCTTCTGTGGCACAAAAGTGGCACCAGTGTTAACACTGGTACAGCTGGTCACGTGTTTCCCACCTCCTCACGGCTGTGTGGGCCACAGGCACAGGCTATCTCATTCAGTCCTTTCTGGGGAAGTGTCCGTCATGCCTGTTTTGTATGTGAAGTTGAATCGAATCGCCTCAGGCCACACATTTAAGTGGCGGAGCTGAGGGAGAAACCGGGGTCTGGTGCATGCAGAGCTCATGTGTGAGTCAGCATGCTAGAGGGACATCCACTGGGCAGCTGCCGTTTTTAGGTTGAAACTCTCTGTTTTTAGTGTGAAAGGCCTAATGCTCATGGCCTGGCATGTCGAGGTTCAGCGCTAGCGGGCTGGCAGCTTTTCTGGGGAATGCCACCGGCCAGCTGTCACTGGGGCGGGTGGAACAGCTTTCCTTGGGATGACAGCGTGCGTCAGGAGAATCGAGTTTAGTGCCCTCTTCCTAGCTCCGTGGAGATAGTGCTGGACAGTACAGTGGTACCTAGAGATACGAGTTTAATTCGTTCCGTAACCTTGAGGCGTGGGAAACTATGAGACGCTCGAGTCGCGGTAAACTGGTGGGTCGTGTGCAGCCGGCCGATCCGCGAGATTACTCGTATCTCAAACTGTTGCTCGTATTTCAAAGCAAAAATCCCTTGCTCAATGGCTCATATCTCAAAAATCTCGTATGTTAGGGCACTCGTATCTCGAGGTACCACTATAATACAACTTGCTGGCAGCGGCTTTGCTCGTTTCTCTTTGGAGAAGAGAGACAGCTTGCTAGTAAGAACCCTGCCTCTGGAGCGCACAAACCTGAATTCTGCGCTGCTGCCTGCATAGCTGCTCCCTAGCTCTGACACAGGCACGTGCTTTGCCTTCCTGCCCTCAGTTCCTTATCCCCCCAGATGGAGGCAGTTTTATCTGCCTGCAGACTTCTGTGAATAGAGGGAGGGAACAGCAGCCTCTCTTGCTGATTGTCTGCTCTTTTGGGGACAAAAATCTATTTCTTTTCCGGGTTCCCCACTCAAGAAGGGAGAATTCCAGTCTCAGAGTCTTAGCTCAGGGCAGGGCAAGGAGGAGAAAGTTAAGACCATGCACATGCTGTGACCTCTGCTGTCAGGCATTCTCCTTTGGTTAAAAAGTAAAATAAAATAAAATAAAATAAAATAAAATAAAATAAAATAAAACCCATTGGCAATCTCACCACGCACTCACCACCACCCAGAGGGACATTCGGTCTGTGTGCTCTGCCTGTCGTGCAGGGGAGAAGCCGTCAAACCCTGCCGGTTCTCTGCGTTGTCATGTGATGATAACGATTTAGCTGCGGTTTTTAAATGCGCCTCGCCCAGAATAGCTCTGCATTTATCTGTTTTACAGAGCAGAGCTCTTAGAATTTTTTACATAAAATCTTAACTCCTGTGGAAATTTTCACACATGCACAGATAAACATGCAAATCAACCTTGAACAAATTTTTAAATTAGACTGTTCTTAGTTCAACTCTTTCCTTCTCCAACTTCGAGCAAATCTTAGAAGGCTTAAACAGAAAAGGAGTCTGACAAATCACTGTTTTATGTCAGCATTCGAACATTTTTAAACAAGGTTCAGAGATTTAAAAATAAAGTTGTACTGAAGGTTATAAAAGACATGTAAAGTTTCCTTCAACCCCAGGTCTCACTTGCCAAACTATCCATTACTGGTTTCCCATTATTTCAGGAAAAAAAAGCTTTAAAAAATACAAACAACCAAACTACATATTCTTTAGTTTTTATTAATAAATTTTTCAATTAATATACATTGATTATTTTACATATCAGCATATAAAACCCTACTGTTGTATAACTATGTAATAGTATTTTATCATATGGCTTTGTGATTAAAAAAATATTTTCATTCATTTCAGAGAGGAAGGGAGAGGGAAAGATAGATAGAAATATTAATATTGAGAATTGCCGAAACCGGTTTGGCTCGGTGGATAGAGCATCAGTCTTCAGACTGAAAGGTCCCAGGTTCAATTCGGGTTAAGGGCATATAACTTGGTTGCAGGCACATCCCCAGTAAGGGGGCGTGCAGGAGGCAGTTGATCGATGTCTCTCTCTCATCGATGTTTCTAACTCTATCCCTCTCCCTTCCTCCCTGTAAAAAATTAATAAAATATATTAAAAAAAAAGAAATATTAATAATGAGAATCATTGATTGGCTGCCTCTTGCACACCCCACACTGGGGATTGAGCCCGAAACCCTGGCATGTGCCCTGACCGGGAATTGAGCCATGCCCTCCTGGCTCATAGGTGGACGCTCGACTACTAAGCCATGCCAGCCGGGCTGTAATTTTTTTATTTTTTGTGTTACTGTAGCCAGTTCCTTATTTGAGGAACTTTAGGCGTGCGTGTGTGTGTGTGTGTGTGTGTGTGTGTGTGTGTGTGTGAGACAGCACTTTATTAATTTCACTGAACATACATTTTTTGGGCTTGCATGATTATGTCTGTAGAATGAATTCCTAGAAGTGTAATTGCTTGGTCAAGGAATACCAGTATTTTATTATGAAGTTATCTGGATGCAGACTAGTTTAGTAATCTTTCCCATGCCACCCCACCAGACGAAACAGGTTGTTGTCTGCCTTTTTTGCATATTTGTTCTCTTCGTTCATGGGAGGATTTGTAACTCTACAATTACAGGGAGATCTCCCTCCCCCTTTGGGCTCACCCTACAATAACCAGAATGCAGCTTGTTTTATTTCCCTTTTTTTTTTTTTATTGCTTTGAGAGAGAAACATCAATTTGTGGTTCCACTTATTTATGCCATCATTGGTCGATTCTTGTATGTGCCTGACCAAGGATTGAGCTGTGACCTTGGTGTATGGGGCGACACTCTAACCAGCTGAGCTACCTGACCAGGGCTTTCTCTTTAATGTTGTATTGCAGGCCTGTCCCCAGATTCATAGTCTGTGAGTCTCCCACTAACGGCACCTTTATCACTCGTGGTTGGAATGGGTGAAGGAGAGGACTGTTATTTTTCTTTTTGAATTACAGCGTATTGCAGAAAAGTGCAGAAATCTTAAGCGTATAGCGCAGTGATTTATCACAAAGTGGGCAGTGCTTCATGTATAACTAAATTGTTTTCCTGGCGGGCAGACCAGTTTGGATCAGTCATTGTCACAGCTCTGGATAGCTTTACAAATCTTGAAGTCTTGCTTTTAAAATATGATTAAAAATAACCTGCACTTGTTTAAATTTCAACTAATAATAAAAAATGACATGTTAACATGACGCATTAAGCCTTTCTACCATCATTTTAAATCACTAACACTCCTCTTAATAGATTATATTACTGATTTTAAGAAACCCTCTCTGCCGTTTAAAGACTGCTTTATTTTTTGAAACATTTTAAGTCATAGTGAGTAGATCATTTTTATACCTAAATATACTTATTTCTTAGATGAAAGAGTGTGCTCAATTAAAACACTTTAGATTCTAAAATTATACTTTTGAGAGGCTGGTTCAAAAACAAAAGACAGCCCTATCTGGTTTGGCTCAGTGGATAGAGCCTCAGCCTGCGGACTCGGGGGTCCCAGGTTCGATTCCGGTCAGGGGCACATGCCTGTGTTTTGGGCTTGATCCCCATTAGGGGACGTGCAGTAGACAGCCGATCAATGATTCTCATCATTGATGTTTCTGTCTCTCTTTCCCTATAAAATCAATAAAGATATATTAAAAAAAAAAAAAAAAAGAGGGCTGGGTCAAGTTACATTCCTAAAAGCAATGGATGGGAGTCCACTCATCCTTTTCGTATGCCCTAAGAGGCCTTGGGTATTTTAATCTTGTATGTCTTTGCCATTGTGATGAACGAGAATGTAAAAATAATATAATGTCATAATGTACATTTGTTTGCTTGCTAGTGAGGTGGAATGTGCATACGTATTTACTTATTGACATTTCTGTTTCTTGTTTTATGAGTTACCTCTTCATTCCTTTCTCCCATTTTTAAATTAGTGACTTTATTTTTTTTTTAAGTATGATTTGTAGGAAATCTTATTGCAAATATTTCCTCCAGTTTGACACTTGCCTTTCAGTTTTGCTTATAATGTTTTTGCCCTGAAGGAAGTTTTGAAAGAAACTTTACCTTTTATGTGATCACTAGAGGCCTGATGCATGGAGATTCGTGCAAGAATAGGCCTGCCTTCCCCTGGCTGCTGCCACCGGCTTCCCTCTGGCACCCGGGACCCGGGCTGCTTCGCTCTGGCTGCCACCGCCACCCCCAGGGGGCATGCTCCGAGCTGTGCTGTGGCCGCTCGGAGCACCTCTCCACCCCTGTGTGTGTCCGCCGGGGCTAGGAGTGGCCTGCAGCCTCCTCCTGAGCTGGTCATGGCAGTTACGGCGTCCCGGCCTAATTGCACATTCCGTCTTTTATATATATAGATAGAGAAACTCCTTTGCCATTCCTTTCCTGGGTTTTGTCTTTATGTTTTGCATGTAATTCTTGCAGTTTCTCTGTCATTTATATTGCTCTATGCCCGTGGTTGGCAAACTGCGGCTCACGAGCCACAGGCAGCTCTTTGGCCCCTTGAGTGCGGCTCTTCCACAAAATACCACGGCCTGGGTGAGTCTGTTTTAAAGAAGTGGTGTTAGAAGAAGTTTAAGTTTAAAAAACTTGGCCCTCCAAAGAAATGTCAGTCGTTGTCCTGTTGGTATTTGGCTCTGTGGACTGATGAGTTTGCCGACCACTGGTCTATGCTATCCATCAGGGCTCCACATTATTTCCAAATGGCCATTCTGTGTTCTGATCAGATTTTCCCAGTTGATTGAAATCATAGGCTCATGATTCACTTCCTTGTGCCCTGCGATGCCCACTCTCTGTCTTTGGAGCGCTGGCTGTTCTTGCTTTCCTTGGGACCATCAGTCACCCACCTGCAGGCCCGGGGGCCCCCCGCTGTGCCTTTACATCTAACCCTGGTTCCAGAGGGGTGGGTGGTGGTGAGCTTTGGAAGCTTAGTGCCAAACAAAAAGACTCGTTTTAACATTTTCCTGGAAGAATTATTTTTATCTGTTCTTGTTATAATTGGAAATTTAAAAAAACCCTTTCCCTGTCGTATTTTCTGAAGGCAGGGTGACTTGGTGATCACAAGTAAATCCCTGTCTTGCTGAAAGTCCTGACGGTGCGCCGAGCCTGACTAGCATCCAGGAAGTCACGTGCACTTTTCTCTGGAAGGAGCCGCTGCTCTGAGAGAATGAAAACTGAAACTGGCTGTACTAATGGTTTTAATTTATGGCTCCAGAACCAGGGGTTGATGGATAAGGTTGAACAGTATAATTTGAGCATAGGGTGGGTAAATGGGGTTCAGATCGCATTAAAAGATGCCTTTTTACACTTCCAACAGAAACGTGTGAGGCCTCATACTACTCAAACCACTCCAGTTGTTTGTAAAGCAAACGCTGGTTTTATGTATTCTGTTGATTGACATTGTTTTGTTTAGGGGAGTAACCCTTTTTCATTGGCACACTCTTTTTTCATTGTAGTATCGTGTGGTTGTTGTGTTAATCCTCGCCCAAGGATATTTTTCACTGATTTTTAGAGAGAGTGGAAGGGAGGGGGAGAGGCAGAGAGAGAAACATGAGCAAATTCAGATAGAGAGAAAGAGAGCTTGTGACTTGCTAAGGGTACATACCTACTAAGGCTTTAAACCTAGTCTCTCTATTCCAATATACCTTACTGCTTCTTAAAGGAGACACTGTTTTCATAGAGATGATTACTTTAAGTGGTAAACAGAGTTTTCTAAATCTTAAAACACTTACACTATAGGAATGCAACTTACTATACCTGTAGCTTCCACAATCAAATATCTTTTTTTAGAGGCCTTCTTTAACCTCCCAATATAAAATACCATATTTTCCTGTGTATAAGACAACTTTTTAATCCAGGAAAATCTTCTCAAAAGTTGGGAGTCGTCTTATACGCCGGGTGTTGTCTTATAGGGTGAGTTTATCCCAAACTCTATATTTTAACTGGAAAAGCTGGGGGTCGTCTTATACGCCCATTCTTCTTATATGCTGGAAAGTATGATAACTCTACTTTTCACTCAGTTCCTTTTCCCTGCTTTATTTATTTTTCTTCATATCACTTAGCACTGCCTCAAGTTATATTCCATGTTTGTTTTTTCTCTCCGGTCTTTCTCCCTCACCAGTTCTGAGTTCTTTGAGTTTATGTATTCATGTGAGTTGAAAGAATACCTGGAGGATAAATTGCTTGCTTTGAAGACTAGCTTGTATTTACTTAAGAAATATTCTTTCTGTTATACAATACATGCAGATTGTGGAATGTTGGAATAAAGGAACATGACAAGTAATTTTCACTGTAGGGGGTGCCACTCAGTGTTTTGGCTTAGCTTTCGTTTTTAATCTGTGCATTTGCTTTGTTTTTAAGAGCTTTTAAGATAATGTAAGAAAAGCTATGTTTTTATTGATTGTAGAGAGATGGGAAGGGAAAGGGAGAGAGAGATAGAAACATTGATTGGCTGCCTCTTGCATGCCCCTTATTGGGAATTGAGCCTGCAACTGGGTTATTGATTTTAGAGAGGGAGGAAGGGAGAGGGAGAGAGAGATAGAAACATTGATTGGCTGCCTCCTGCATGCCCATTATTGCAAATTGAGCCTGCATCTGGGCACGCGCCCTGACCAGGAATTGAACTGGAGACTTTTTGTTCAATGGCTGATGCCCAACCATTGAACTACACAGCCAGCATGTTTTACAAGTGGAGATTATTTTATATGCGTTTTGTATATTTTTGATGTACACATGCACACGCATACATATTGCGACCCTTAACAACATAGGTTTTCATTGCACAGGTTCCCATGAATTCTCTCCCACCCCCCATAAATACTGTCTCCTCTCCATGGATTAGAGTTTGCTGATACACCTGTACACATTGATCTACACCATTTTCTGTTTCAATCTTGAGCATCCTCGGATTTGATATTCGAGGAGGTCCTAGAATCAGTCCCCTGTGAATACTGAGGGACAACTAAGTTTTTGGGGAGTCAGAAGTGGTACCTCGAGATACGAGTGCCCTAACATACGAGATTTTTGAGATACGAGCCATCGAGCGAGCAATTTTTGCTTTGAAATACGAACAACATTTAAGATACAAGTAATCACGTGGATCGGCCGGCTGCACCAGTTTACTGCGACTCGAGTGTCTCAGTTTCCCATGCCTCAAGGTTACGGAACGAATTAAACTCGTATCTCCAGGTACCACTGTACATGGACTTTTGACTGTGCCAGGGAGACAGCGCCCCTACCCCCTGCATTTTTCAAGGTCAACTAATTTCATATGCTGTATTTTATATTTTACATGCTTTGTGCACTTGTTCAGGATGGCTAAGTTAATATCCTATTATTAAAAATTTCTCATAACAATCTGAAAGTACTAAATCATGGATTTTACAAATATCCCGAATGTGTCAGTTTCCTGAGTGCTTAGAATCTTCATTTTTTATTATTGAAAAACGAATCACCATCTTGGTGCACACAATGTTGCCTGCATTGTGAACTGCTTAGGCTGTGTTATAGGAGATACGCTGTCTCGCTGTTGTCAAAGTGCTCTCCGGAGGGCTTATATCTCATACTCTCACTAGGACTGAGCATTATTATTGTGGAAAAGTTTAGCCAGCCTTTTTTTTTTTTTAAAGTGATTCAGTGGTATATTCTAAATTCACCAGCTCTTTACCAATGGCAGCCCTCTGAGCAATTTGAGTCTGTGTTGAGTCAGCGGAGGCCCGGCCTGCTAAAAGGAGATCTCCCTCTATTGGATTGCTTGGCTGAGAAACAGAACTCCAGACACACAACAGCTGTGCCAGCCTCTGCGCTCCGATCGGATTGCCCGGGTGCTCTGACTAGAGAGCAAAATCAGGATCATCCCGTTAGAGGTCACTCCAAAAATGCTTAACGCATAGAATCACCACACAGATTTCTGACCACCCACTGTGTGCCATGCATTCCGTTAAAGCAAAGAACCAGCTGCCAACCTGTGCCGGTAGATGCCATGTGAAGACTCATTTCCCTGTTACAGGGAACCTTCCTTCCACCCACCCTGCACTCAGAAAACCAGGAGTAAAAGGCAAAGGTTGATTAAATCCTTCACCTTTAAGACCACAGGAAGTGAAAAGTTAGGGTTACAGTAATGGCAGGCAGAGGAAACTGTCACCTAATTAATTACAGGAAGGACTTCGCCAAAAGCAGCAGCTCAGGGGCTGAAGGGGGGGTGTCACCTAATAGAGACCGGCCGGGGGGAGACACGGCCCCGCAGAGTGAGGTCAGTGCTGGGAGATGCTTGCTGAGATCGTCTGCGGGAGGTGGTGAGAGGCGCACAGAAGACTGCAGCACACCCTTCCTGGGGCCGCTCCCCTAATTGGAAGTGTTGGGTGTCCTGTGGACTGTCCATTGGGAGATGGCTTTTATGTGTTTGGAGGTGGTGGCAAGCTTCGTTGTAAGTTCCAGTACCAGGTGGATTGAGTGCTTCCTCTGCTCTAGTGTTTCAGTGTGTGTTTCCTCCAGAGGAGGGCATTTTACACAATCACGGCAGGAGAATGGACTCGGTGAATTAACATCGGGACATCGCTGCCCGCCAGCCCTCAGTCTGGGCTCAGTTACAGCTGAGGTCCCAGGAATAATGTCCTTTACAGCAATTGCCTCTACCAATTGTCAGACTTTCGTTTCTTTCCGCCCGGGAGAGCTCCTTCTCAGTCTTTGCTGGACTTTTGTGATCGTGATACTTGATTATAGGTCGCAATTTTGTAGCATGTCTGTCTGTCAGTTTGGATTTGTCTGTAGCTTCCTTAGGATGAGGTTTGGGTTATTCATCTTCCATAGAAACATCACAGAAGTAATGGTTTTGATCGATCTCATTACTAACGGTGGGCATCTTGATTACTTGAGGTAGGTCACTGGTTCTCAACCTTCTAAGGCCGAGACCCTTTAAGACAGCTCCTCATGTGGTGGTGACCCCCAACCATAAAATTATTTCCGTGGCTATTTCATCACTGTCATTTTGCTACTGTTACGAACTGTAATGTAAATATCTGATAGGCAGGATGTATTTTCGTTGTTACAAATTGAACATAATTAAAGCATAGGGATTAATCACAAAAACAATATGTAATTATATATTGTGAAATATTTATTTCTAATTATAAATAAATGAAATTTTGTCTTGAATCGTGGTGTAGCATGGGCAAACAGTCTTCATAGGACAACAGTAAACTACATGGCTACACTTTGCTACACCGAGGAGCGGTGTGTTGGTTCCTAAGACCATGGGAAATAGGTGTTTTCTAATAGTCTTAGGCGACCCCTGTGAAAGGGTCGTTTGGCCCCCAAAGGGGTCGCGACCCACAGGTTGAGAACCGCTGAGCTAGGTGATATCTAGCAGCTTTCTTCACTGTAAACTATGTCTTTTCCCTTTTGTAGCGAAGTGTTTTGTTTTTGTGGAGAGGTGCTTTGAATTGGTGTGAATGTTCTCTCTCCACGAAAATTCCATCTTATTCACTTGGTCTGTCTGTGTAGACTGCGGTTTCCTGTTTCAGTCGGTGAGATGGCATCTGCTGTGGTTTATGTGATGGTCAAAGGTTGTCCAGTGGGTGCTCGCACAGGCTGGCCCCTGCAGGCCTGTGACCTTCCCTCTCATTCCTGCAGCACTTCTTTCTGCCGCAGCAAACACTTTCCAGCTCATCTCGCGTTCCCCACCCCCAGCCTGGCACCAGGCAGTCCTGCAGGGCCATGGCTCTCTAGGTGAAGGAGGGGATTTAGGTCTGGGTGGTAGGGGTTCGTGTGCTGGTTAGGGTGTCACTGCTTGCAGGCCCTCTTAGCCAGCCGTGTTTGGTAATGTATGCACAGCTCTGTCTCTATTAAAAAGACTCCCTCCTTTTCTGTGTATTAAAAAGCGAGTTCACACTGATGTCCCATTCTAGCCTTCTATAAGGTAATAACCCTTTTCATATTCATAACTCTCCTTTCTCTAACTGTGAGAAACGTGGCTCCTGTTTTCCACAGTATATGTACTTGAGCAGTTCTAGAAGTATATTAAATAGTTTTAGAATGCTCATCTATATAAATGTAGTAACCACACTGAGTTTCTTTACAGTTGAAACACGTTTGTGGCCATATAGTCTAGCTATTGAGTACAAGAGTCACTTGGATTAGTTTTCTTCTGCCTTTAGGTGTGTTTATGTTACTCAATTGAAATATGTTTAGGTTCATTTTTTTCTGCTGATATCGTATCTCTCCAGTCCTTGTTGATTTTAATTTTATCTGAGGATATAAAGCACTTAATATGCAGGTCTCAGAAATTAAGTCAACACAAAAAGTAATTCATTCTGTCATTTCCCCTTCTTCTATTCTTTTTCTACTTCGTAACCAATTTTGTTAGTTTCTGGTTTATCCTCTCTGGGTTGTTTTTTGAAATATATTTTTACTGATTTCAGAGAGGAAGGGAGAGGGAGAAAGAGATAGAAACATCAGTGATGAGAGAGAATTGTTGATTGACTGCCTCCTGCACTCCCCCTATGGGGGGATTGAGTCACATCAGGCCTGTGCCCTGACCAGGAGTCAAATCACCAGCTGGGTCTTTCTGTGTGTGTGTGTGTATGTGTGTTTGTTTTTCTTTAAATGCAATAATGAACAGACTTTTCACACTTTACTTTTTCACCTAAAATATACGCTGAAAATTATCTATTCAGGCCATGGAGGCCTTACTTACTCTTGCTTCAGGCCATAAAGATCTCTGTTATTTAGACGCCACAGTTTACTCAGCCAGAATCTGGTGTAGGACCATGTGTGTGTTTCCGGTGCTGCTGCTGTTTTTAAACGACAACCAGCGTTCTAGTGAATGACCTCGAGCATCTGCATTTTCATATTGTTACCTAGTTACAGTGTAACTCAGGGAAAATTCCTGGAAGTGGGGCTGCTGAATCGTAAGATAAATGCAGGATCAAAGGTAGTGCTGGATCAAAGTTTCAAACGACTGAGGTGGTTTGGTGGATAGCGCCAGATTCTCCTCTGGGCATGCCTGTTTCCTCCCTGCTCACCAGGCAGGGAATTTGCCAGTGGGAGGTGAGAAATGTGTGCATCCCTTTAATTACAACTGTGAACAGCTTTTATTTAAGGGTCTTTTTTATATCTATCAAAAGGTCTGTTTATATCTTTTTCTCATTTCCTATTGGGACTTTGGTAATTTTGACCCCTTTAATTTAAAAAATAATTTTTTTAGGCATGTAAAGTCCTTTTATCTGTGAGACATTTACAGATATTTCCAGGTTTTCACTTACTTTTTGACTTTGTTCATGGCGTTTTCAAAGATACTGCTATGTAAAAGTTTAATACTTTATGTAACCAAATCTTTCTATCTTTTCTTTTATTACATCTGAATTTTGACTCATAGTGAAATAACATTTCCCTTCACCCAGGTTTTAAAGAAATTCACATGCCTTTTCCCAGTACTTACAGTTTCACTCTAAATTTCTGATCAATTTGTCATCTATTCGAGTATATCGTGTTAAGTGTGGATCTAATTTTATCTTTTTCCAAATGGCTAACCATTTGCCCAGAACTTATTAAAAGGTTGCCGTGATCAGAAATGCCACCCTTATCGTGTACTAAATCTCCATATGTACTTGGATCTACTTATGGACATTCTGTTCCATTTGACCAGGATTTGGCCGAGTCTGGTCTCTGGCCAAACCCAGCCCTGTTTTTGTAACTAATGCTCAATTGGAGCGTGTCCACACTCATTCATCTACATATTGTCTGTCGCGGCTTTTGTGTCGCCACAAAGGCGTTGAATAGTGGTGGCAGAAACTGGAAGCTTCCACAGCTTAAAATATTTACCCTCTGAGTACAGAAAAGGCTTGCCGGACCCCTACGTTGAAATAATTGTGAATTTACATACCATAAGAGTACCTCGTTTTTAGCTAGCGTGTCTGACAGTGCATGTTAATGTCTTGTAGGGCTTAATTTCCCCTTGTAGCTTTTCTTTCTCCATGTTTTTTTTTTTTTCCTAAATAGTCTTGCAAGTTTATTTTTTCCATGTGAACTTGAGTATCAACTTGTCTTTTTCCGTAAGCAGCGTTTTGTGTGATTGTTGGGCATGTGTGACCTTTATAAATTAGGGCGAACTGTCATTTTTATAATGCTGAGTTCTCTTGCTGAAGAACAAATAATGAAGAAAAGAAGAGAGACACTTATCCAAGAGCTAACCAAATCCCCAACATGCATCACACCACCCAGTTAGTTTCTCAGGGAAGCTGTAGCGAATCTTCCAGAGAACACTCAGCCAGAGCTTCATAAATTGTGCTGGAGCGTTGATTTGGAAAAACACTTTTAATTCTTTGCATAGGAATTATTCTCGCTTATTATCTTTCGATCAGAGACCATTATTAGTTGACTTTTCTCCTTTATGGAAGGTACTACTTCTTTGTGACCTGATAATAATTTCAATAATTTTTTCATGTGTGTGTGAAAAGCAGGTTTAGTCTCTGTTAATGCTTGAAGGTTTTAAGCTCTGCCTACCTTCTTAATGATGCTTATTCTTCTGAACTTTATTTTTTGTCCTCTTGACCTGTCTTATTGGGAGGAGTCTGTTAGTATATTTTTAGTCCATGTCATTTTGCATATATTGTGGTTTCTCTCTTTTCAGGGTGTGTTTTCTTTGCTCTTTTTAGTTTTGAAATTTCTTTGGAAAATTAGGAAGGTTTGTATTTTTGTTGTATTGATTAGCCTTTACTTAATAATTTTTTAAATCTCTCTGATTCTTGGTTTCTTATTTACTGTCTTAAGTTTATCTATCTTTAATGGTATTCTTCACTTATCACCTACTTCCTGTGCAATAATCAGCTTATCTTTATTTCTTCTGTCTGATCCCTTCTTTCAATTTTGAAGTTGCATTATTTGCACTTTATCAGAATGTATGAAATAGTCTTCTGTCCTCGTTTTCATCTTTGCTTTATTCTTAAGTCCATAATTAGCTTAAATGTGCACCATTAAATTTTTTGCTAAAGTTTTCCAAGTCTTCTCTTTGTTATTTAAGAATGGCTCAATAGATACAAAATTCCCTGCCCTGTTACTTACTAAAGACTATTTTCTATTGCCTTTGGATATAAAATCACTGCTTTTCACTTTCTTTCCATTTTTGCAGCTAAGGCCTTGTTTTGAATGTTGTTTTCAAGTAATATGATGCCAGTCTAACTCATTCTCATTTTCTCTTTTAAATTACTTGGGACTGGAGACTGTGAGAAGTTTTTTTTTTCTTTTATCTTTAAAATCTACTTTACCTAGGCTATCTCTTGGAGTTGAATGCTGTAGCCAATTTTTCTTAATATCTAGAGAACCTTTTTACCTGCAGTCTGGTTTTAAAGATATTACAGCTTTATTGAGATATAATTCACATTTCATACAACTTAGACACTTGAAGTGTACAGTTCATTGATTTTTAGTGTATTCACAGAATTGTGCAACTATCAGTGCAATCAATTTAGAGCATTTTCATGATCTCAGAATGAAACCTTTTTAGTTAGCATTCCTCATTTCCTCTCATTCAACCCTGGTAACCACTTGGATTATAATTCTACATGTCATTTCTGTTTATTTTAGTGAGAGAGAGAGAGAGAGAGAGAGAGAGAGAGAGAGTGTGTGTGTGTGTTTAGAAACTCCAGTTATACATAAGATCTTCTTTCTCTCCCACGTCAACTACTTTATCTTTGTCCCATTTTGCTTTATCTCATTTTTATTCTCTTACATTATTTTCCTGCTTTTCATCAATGCCTTGTTATAGTTTTCATTTGAATTTGGCATTCTTGGGCATTGTAATTTACTTTCTTTTATTTTGCAACTAGAGTCCTGGTGCACGAAATTTGTGCACAGATAGGGTCCCTAGGCCTGGCTGGTGCGAGGGCTAATCAGGGCCTTCTGGCTGCCAGCTGGAGCCTTCCTTCGTTCTATGCTGCCTTCTGGTGGTTAGTGCACATCATAGTGAGCGATTGAACTCCTGGTTGAACTCCCGAGGGGACATTTTGCATATTAGCCATATATATATATCTATATATCTTAATTATTTATTAGAGCTAAACCTTTTTTTCCTCATTTCTTTTTGCAAATTTTGGAACATTCCTGTTAAGTTTTGAATATGATTCAAGGCATATATATGTATATATTGTCTATATTAGAAAGAGGTAATATGCAAATTGACCACCACACCATCACAAGATGGTGGTAGCCACAGCGGAGGAGTGGTCGGCTGTTCTGCGCGCTTGCTGCCAGAGTCCCGTCAGCCCTGCTGGGACTGAAGTTCAGGCAAGCAGGGCTGGCTGAGGCACAGGCAGGCTTTGGATGGTGGCTTCCCAGCTGCCCAGGGCTGGCCAAGGCTTGCGTTGCCGGCAGTGGCAGCAGCAGCAGCAGAGGTGTGATGGGGGTGTCGCCTTCCTCTGATTGCTGGGCACCTCCTGCCCCTGAGCGATCCCAGACTGTAAGAAGTGGCAGGCTTGGCTGAGGTATCTCTCCTCCCCCCCACCCCCACTCCAGGCATGAATTTTCATGCACTGGGCCTCTAGCCCTATTGAGTAAAAGAGTAACATGCAAATTGACCGTACCTCTGCTTACCCGCAAGCCACGTCCACCAGCTAATCGGAGCGAGTATGCATATTAACTCAACCAAGGTGGCTATAGCTACAGAGAGAGCGGGAGGGAGGCTTGGGTTGCCCCCGGCGATGGAGGAAGCCAAGCTTTCTGCACACCCTCACTGGGCCAGGGCTCCGCCCCAGGCTACAAAGTTTCTATTGTAGAAGATAAATAAATCCCAGATACCAGGGCCTCTGCTTGGGTTGCTGGGGGGGCATGGCAGGCCTGTAAACCACCACAGACCCCTCGCCCAGGCCGCCCCATGCCCTAAGGGAATCCCCACCCTGATCTGGGACACCCTTCAGGGCAAACCAGCTGGCCCCTTCCTGTGTACCAGGCCTCTGTCCTTTCTAATAAAAGATAATATGCATATTGACCATCACTCCAACATACAAGATGACTGCTTCCATGTGGTCAAAAGATCCTGCCCCCATGTGGACACAAGATGGCCACCACAAGATGACCAACAGGGGAGGGCAGTTGGGAGGAACCAGGCCTGCAAGGGAGGGCAGTTGGGGGTGATCAAGCCTGCAGGCCCTACCACCTCCTCAGCCCTCCCGGGAGCGACAACCCACCAAATTGCAGCCAATGCTGCCAAGACCCTGTGGTGCAAAATGCGGCTCACTCCCCAGCCCAGCTCGAAAATGGTGGCTGTGGGCACTGGGTAATGATGTCATGTAACAGCCCTAACTGGTTTGGCTCAGTGGATAGAGTGTCAGCCTGTGGACTGAAAGGTCCCTAGTTCAATTCCGGTCAAGGGCATGTACCTTGGTTGTGGGCACATCCCCAGTAGGAGGTGTGCAGGAGGTGGCTGACCAATGTTTCTCTCTCATTGATATTTCTGACTCTCTATCCCTCTCTCTTCCCTTTGGTAAAAGTCAATTATATATATATATATATATATATATATATATATATATATATATATATGATGTCATGTAACAGCACCTGGCTTCCTCTCCCTAGCAACTAGCCTCCTTGGAGTTTCTTTAGCCCAAGAACCCAACTTGCTTTATAGCCAGGTGCAAACATTTTACACTTTAAGCAAATGTCTGTGAAGTGTTTTACGTGCCTCATCTCACATGCTCCTCACAGAAGTGAATAGGTTGATTAGAGACTCAGTAGGATCCTATATTCTTTTCATTAGCCAGAAAAGAGAGATTTAGAAAGTATGGAAACTTGACCCAACTGAAAAGAAGTAAGAAAAAGTAGGACTTGAAAATACTTCAGGTTTTCTCACTGCACAGAATATAGTCTAACACTGCTGCAGTTAAATATTTTATCCTTCGTTCTCCCTGAGTGATCGGCAATAATAATCTGCTTCGTGTTGATATTACTGCTGTGCTGCTGACATCTACCTGAAAGAGACGTTGGGGTGCTTCACTGGGCTGGGGAAACGTTAGCTAAATTAGGAAGCAGGTTTATCTAATTAAACAAATTTACCTAAATATCTATAAAGCTCTCGCTGGTGCCAATTGCACACGTTTTCCTATTTTCATTGTCGATCATGAATTTGGTTGACACTTCAATTATAGAAAAAGGGCAAATAGTGATATTAAAACATTTCTTTTAATTAATTTTCTTTCAGTGTGCACAAATATGTGCACCAGGCTTCTAGTTTAAATGAACATTGAAAAAAATAAAATTAACATTGAATGCTTGCTGGAGCGTATTTAATTCAGTTTGGAGTAACTCTTTTTGGTCAGATTCAATAAAAGCAGAATGCCAGGGTGCACCAAGGCATACATTATATGCATAAGATCACATCTCTCATACCGAACCAGCACGGTGGCATCTATGTACTGTCCTTAGGAAAATTAAGGAAATAGTTACCGAACTCCTCTTAATTATCTTGCTGCTACCTGATTTTTATAATGGATTTAAATGTCATAATTTCTTATTTTTACATTGTAGAATGAAAACTTTTTCTCCCCTATCATAGTATTCATGTGGAGGGAGGAGAGAAGATTTCTGATGGAGTTTAGTGGTAGCCAGAGTTGGTATATTAAAAAGTCAGGTGTACATAGATGCGTTCGGTGGCTTTCTTCCTTCTTGAGTTGCAAGGTTAGTATTAGAGCGAGGGGCTGCTTTTTGTCTAAGCTCATCTCTTCTTTTTCCAAACGAATGCTTTGGCTTTCCAGTCATCTCATCTGTCTCAGCAGTGTGTTGGCAAGGTTTAGTTGGAAGGGGAACAATTTGGGGCTAGATTAGGGGCCTCGGTGGAATGAATAAGAACAAAACAAAGGTGTTTGCTTTGCATCTGCCAGTCATCATTCTTGTACTTATCTTTGGCAGTCATGGCAAGTGTCATTGGCAAACTGTATTTAGACTTTTCTGCTTCACCTGATCTTAAATATATCATAATCTCTACCTGACTTCTAATTATATTTGAGATTTCTTCTCTATCCTAGGATGCTCTGTCAGTTTTTTAAAAACCGGTCCATGGAAAATCAGATGGTTTGGTCTACTGACTAGTTAATATGAAAAGATGTGAAAACATTTTGTTTCCTTGATATACTGTGTGGTGTTTTATTTAGTAAATAAAAGCACACATCCTTTTTATACATTTCGCCCTCTAGTGATTCTAAGTCACTTTTTAGGTTCTTTATTCAGTGGTTTGACTTGAGGAAGGTTCTCTTTGCAATGATGACCGCTTTCCTTTTACTTTGAATTTTCCCGTTACATTTTTGCTGATTCCTTTTTAGCCTTTCGGTGTGATTTGTCTTATGCGTGTCTTTGTGGGCAGGGGAATGCCCAGATTCAACTTCATTTTATTCAAAAATGTTGGTTGCCGCCCACTAAATTGATTTCGTAGCCTAGAGCCAGGAGTGGAAAACACCTAGATGTGTTTTCTGTGTGGAAAGAACAGTGGGTTCTGAGTCGAACTTACCTAGATCTTGAGTCTTATGTCTCATTTACTAACTGTGTGACTTTTTTTTTAAAAGTATATTTTATTGATTTTTTACAAAGAGGAAAGGAGAGAGATAGAGTTAGAAACATCGATCAGCTGCCTCCTGCACAACCCCTACTGAGGATGTGCCTGCAACCAAGATACATGCCCTTGACTGGAATCGAACCTGGGACTTTTCAGTCCGCAGGCTGACGCTCTATCCATTGAGCCAAACCAGTTGACTCTTAACTAGTTATTTACTTCTCTGATCCTGTTTCTTCTGTAAATTTGGAATATTAACTTATATATATTTTCTGAAGATTAAAAGACAATGTGTATTAAACAAGCCTAGCACAGATACTCAGTAAAGTTAGCTAATAGCATTTTTTATTATGCATCTACCATCCTCAATGTCTTAAATCCCCAAATTTAAAAACACACGGGAAATGGCAGATTATCTCAGTGGCTTTCAGATCCTTTGTAGGTTTCTTTCTGCTTCCTCTCGGGAGTAAATATGCGTGTCTCATCCTGAAACTCAACATACAGACTTTGTCGCACTTTAAAAGCAGGAAATTTATTCCTCTCACCTAGCTCTTCAAGTACATCATCTTCTAAGTGAGATGTAGCCTGTGTCAGTCGGTGGCACCTCCAGGCAGAGATAGATCACTGCGTGCATGTTCTGCCGCCTGCACGCTGACCCACACAGCAGCCGGGCGGGATGGCGGGGAGTAGGAAAGAGAGAGCTGGTGTTTACCCACAGTGGGCGTTTCCTTTGTTTGTCTGGTTAAGTGGGAGGAGGAGGGAATTCTGCCACGCTGTTGCCCTAGTCTGGTGTTTGCCAATGTGCTGAGCTGGGATAGTATAAGAGCGGGGTGTCCATCTCCAACAAACGTGGGAAAGCGAGGCTCAGCCACCTTACCCCGACTTTAATGATGACATGTTACAAGCCTTCGCTGTCTTAGTGAGATGTATATTCTAAATGGGGTGGGGCCAAGACTGGTTTGGCTCAGTGGATAGAGCGTCGGCCTGTGGACTGAAAGGTCCCAGGTTCAGTTACGGTCAAGGGCATGTATCTTGCATGCGGGCACATCTCCACTGTGGGGCGTGCAGAAGGCGGCTGATCGATGTCTCTCTCTCATCGATGTTTCTGACTTTCTCTCTCCCTTCCTCTCTGTAAAAAATCAATAAAATATATTTTTAAAAAAGTAAATAAATGGGGTGGG
This sequence comes from Lasiurus borealis, assembly GCA_004026805.1. NCBI lineage: Eukaryota > Metazoa > Chordata > Mammalia > Chiroptera > Vespertilionidae > Lasiurus > Lasiurus borealis. Next base: position 59,262 of record PVJN01006818.1, read on the forward strand.
GGCGGGGCTTGGTCCGGGGTGGGCAGAGCCCTCACCCAGCACACAGTATTTGTCAGACTTAACTAGACCCTGGGACCCCTTTTCCTTGGAACCTTCCATGTTACCTGAAATTCCTTTGGAAACGAGCAGCACTTCCCATTGGCATCTTCTGAAGGCCCTTAAGAGAGGGAGCAGGTGTCAGTTCTCTCGGGATTTGGTAGTTCTTAGGTATCAAGCATTGGATGGAGCCTGCTGTTAAGGTACCAGCGCAGATTCCTTACTGAGGATGATGCCACCACCTGGACCACATCATCTGGCCGTAGCAGTGATTTTAAAATAGACATAGATTGCCTGGGGAACTTAAGAAACAGCAGCAGACAGGCCTCGCTCCGGCCACTCAGCTCCACTGTTTGGTCAGAGACACGATTTGCCATCTCATTGCATTTGGAGCGCCTTTGAGAATCTGATGGAAGCTCTGGACTGTCTTTCTGGAGGCATAAACACACCAGCTCTTGTTCGCGCCTTCAAGCCCATGGATCGCTAGTAAGAAACTCCTGAATTCAATGTCCACATATCTGAATTCAATGGCAAGCAGGACTTTAGCCCAGAATTTAGATAACCATCACATGACCTCTGTGCATTGCTTGGCCATGGTGAGATCAGACTGTAGTTGAGGAAATTGCATACTGTCACAGTCCAGAGAACCTGTTGAGAGAGACAGGCCAGACCCGAGTTGGCGGTGATTTAGTGATCGTCCCAAGGAGGCGGGTTAAGGAGCTGATACTCTTAGCGTTTTTATTGACATGTGATGCTTCTGGGTGGAGATGCCGGAGGAAAGGGGGGGGAAGTGAATGGGCCAGGCTGGTGTTCAGAGCACCTCCCTTTCCCAGAAGGGCTGGAGCTGAGAGAGGATGTCAGCGCTCAGGCTGGCTTGCCTCACGCTCCACGTGAGAACTTGGCTGTAGGAAACCACCTTCTTTTTTGCGTGGAAACTTCATTGTTTTCGCTTACCTCACTCTTGACCTGTGACCTTTTGTCAGCTATACCTGTAAGGAGTAAATGCCAGAGTGATTTTAAAAAGTGTGGCTTCTCTAAGGAATTTGTTATTTTGGCCACTTCTCCTTTATTCCCACAACCTCAGATAGCAATTTGGAAAGATGAGGGGGATAGAAAAGGTGTATATTTTATTTACCAAAAGTGGGATTTCCTTTGGTTTCCACAGTATTTGTCCTGTGAAGTGGGAGGAGGAAGAAATTCTGCCCTGCTATTGCCCCAGGCCAGTGTTGGCCAATATATGCTGAGCTGTTGTTAAGAGATCCTATCTAATAAACACAGAATATGCTAATGGACCCTCACATCATCACACAGATGGTGGTGCCACAGCCAATAAGAAGGGCATATGCTAATTGACTGCCACACCCTCAAAGATGGCGGCACCCAGTTCTCTGAGCCCCGACAGGGTGGTAGGCACATGGCAAGGCCAGGTGTGGGCCTGGACACTCCACACGCCTGCCTCCGGAGTTCCCTAGTCTCCTCAGCCCCCCAGTTTCCCAGGGCTGGCCCAGGGCCGCCCGAGGCTCAGGTAACCAGGGCCGGCCAAGGTTGCACAGCAGAGGTGTGATGGGGTGACACCTCCCGCCCCTGAGGGTTCCCGGACTGTGAGAGGGGGCAGGCCGCGCTGAGGGACCCCCCCTCCAATGTATGAATTTTCATGCCCCGGGCCTCTAGTATTATAAAAGGAGGGTCCATAGCCAACAACTCAGGAAAGCTAGGTTTCACTAACGAGCTGATTTTTAAACTGTGAGACTTCCAGAACCTTTAGCATCTTAATGAAGCGTATTGGGGGGCACGGGAAGCGTACATGGCATTTCTTTGTTGTAATTAGGCCTTTTTTCTCGGAGCACCTCTTGTGTCGCCTGGAGTTCTGTGTGGAGCTGGTGCTCTGATCAGGTCACGTGAGAGGTTCTGGAAGAGGAGCTGGATGTGATGAGGGAGCTCCTCCCGCCCACGGGCTCTCTTAAATACAGTTCATTACGCTGTGCACCTGGAGCCCTGGCCGGTCTGCTCAGTGGCTAGTGTTGGCCTCCGGAACGAGGGGACTTAAGCTCCATTACCGGTCATGGACCCGGACCTTGGTTGCAGGTCCCCGCCCTGGTCAGGGCACATGCAGGCGGCAACCATCGATATGTCTCACATGACTATTTCTCTCTCTTCCTCCTTCCTCACTCCCTCCCCCTCTCTCTAGAAATCAATGGGAAAAATACCCTTGGGTGAGGATTTTTAAAAAAATTATATATATTTATCCACTTTTATCAAAGTCTTATTAAAATAGTTGCAGGGTTTTTTTGTTTGTTTGTTTTTTGTTGTTGTTTTTAATCAGAGGGATTGTTTTCTTCTCCACTATGTAAATAAAAACCACTAATCTGTTTTGGAGTGGATGAGAGGAAGAACAGAATTTTCTTACGGCAAAAACAGTTGTTCCTTGTGTAGTCTTAAAGTGACTTTGACTGTTTGTTTTCTCCCTGAGGGAATTAGTAAGGTGTCTTAGGTTAAATTGTCCTGGCTTATTCAGGCTCCTGTGTCAGAGGTGTGTAGTTGAAAACATTACACGTGTGTACATCTATCTTGTACATTTCTGGGGTGCCTGGTGAGCTGGGGGCGGGTCCTCCTCCCTCTTCTCCCACTTCCCGTGCTCAGCTCTGCATGTGTCCGGCCATTCTTCCTCCGGCCACTCTCTTAGAACCCAGGACATTGTGACATTGCCGGGGTGGCATTGTACCTGCCAGTCAGCCTGAGGAGCCGAGGTCCTGAGTCACCGTCCCTCATTCATTTCCACAATGAGGCGTGCCAGCTTCATTCGCCTCTGGGTCCCGCGCGCCAGCAGGAAAAGGAGAGCCACATGGAGAGAGAGACGCCCCGTCTGTCCCCCTAGCCTCCGCCTCCTCCTCACTCAGGGCCGTTTCTTGCTGCCGCCGCTCTAGACCGGTTTTGGACCCTTGGACACACCGCCTTCCTCACTAGCTCATGGTTGGTTTCCCACGTGGAGCCCTGCTCTCCCGCCCCCTCCCCCGCTGCAGGCCGCGGTGCTTTGGGCTCCTGCTAGTAAGTACGATGGAGGAAGCGGTGGCTTTTCTTTATTGATGACCATTCTGTCCAGTGTGAGGTCGGAAAAGCGTCAGGAGGGACCGCTTGGGGAAAGGGGCATCTTGAGAGCAGGGCACGACCAGATGGAATACCTGCCCAACATACAGCTCTGTGCTGGGTATCCGCACCCTCAACAGCTCTGGTGTTTGTCCATGGCTGACACAGCGTGCTCAGGGTCCTCTCTCTCTCTCTCTCTCTCTCTCTCTCTCTCTCTCACGCGCACACACACACACGGAGTGAGTGACCAGACAGATCTACCTTCTCTCTAGTTTTCAAAGCCTTTGGCCTTCCCTTGATCTTGACCTCCATTCCTGCTCAGAGCCAGCTGTGGGCCTGCAGAGCAGAGCAGGGCTCCAGTTTTCAGTGCCGGCTCTGCCGTTCCTCGCGCTGGGCATGTTTGGAAATACAGCGGTACCTCGAGATACGAGTGCCCTAACATACGAGATTTTTGAGATACGAGCCGTCGAGCGAGCTATTTTTGCTTTGAAATACGAGAAACAGTTGAGATAGGAGTCATCGCGCGGATCGGCCGGCTGCACACGACCCACCAGTTTACCTCGACTCGAGCGTCTCCTAGTTTCCCACGCCTCAAGGTTACAGAACGAATTAAACTCGTTTCTCGAGGTGCCACTGTACCGTGTGGGTCCCAACATTTTACACCCGAACACAGAGGGGAAATCGCAGCGATCGGCTTCTCCGCTAAAGGCAGGCTCCTGTAAACATTGACAGCTAAAACAGACCCATAGGACCCTTTGGAAAAATACTGTGGTGCAGATATTGTGGTTTAAGTGTTGCACCCCCACCTTCTAGTTCTGGATTTGGAAAGGGACCTTCGAGGGCTGCACCCACCATGAGTTGTCACTCCTTTCTGAGCACAGCGCTGCCCTCTCCCGTCTCATTAAGTTCCACTCAGTTAGATGGGAGCTTCCGACGGAAAAGCCAATCAGGGCTGATCTCCGCCTCACGGGCCGCTATGAGCGCGGTCACAGCCAGAGTAAGCACACAGGCCTCTTTGTGCCCAAGCACCAAGTCAGAGGCCTGCATTCCGCAGGCGCCACATTGTTCCCGGCTCCCTCTCCCTCCCTCCAGGGGAGAGGCTGGCCACCCCCACGCTTGTGGGGGGACTGCAAAGCCATTCCAGAAAAACAAGGCCGACAGGGGAGGAGAGAGAGAGGCGGGGAGCTGGGGGACCTCCCCCCCCCCCTTGGCTTTGTCCGTTTTAATTGCTCATGTTGGGGTGGGTGAGTGAATAGCAGACGTTCTAGTGAATGCTTGGTGCAACCAGCAGGAACTTAGTGGGTCTCTGGGGCTTGTAGCCACCGGTGAGGAGTAACAGTGAGGCCGAAACCGGTGTGGCTCAGTGGATGGAGCGGCGGCCTTTGGACCGAAAGGTCCCAGGTTCGATTTCGGTTAAGGGCATGTATCTTGGTTGCGGGCACATCCCCAGTAGGGGGCGTGCAGGAGGCGGCTGATAGATGTCTCTCTCTCATCAATGTTTCTAACTCTCTATCCCTATCCCTCCCTCTCTAAAAAAATCAATAAAAATATATTAAAAAAAAATACCAGGGAGGACGGAGGTGGAGCTTCAGCCAGTGCCGTAAGCAGCCAGCCTGTCTTCTCAGCCTGCCCTCCTTCGTCCGAGTCAGACTCCCTGCCGCTTCCCTGCATTGATTCAGGAAAGACAAGCGCAACTCCTCTTGGCCCAAATAGCCCATTAGCCACCAGCCACACTAGCTCCCGGGTGTGTGGGCACCACTCTAGTGGGCGTTTTCAAAACTACATTTCGGGGTAGTTATTTAGTTGTGCAAAACTTGGCATAATTCAATGCTCTGTTTTTCCCCCGTAGAGCACTTCAGTTATGGAGGATCAGAATGAAGATGAGTCCCCCAAGAAAAATACCCTTTGGCAGGTAGGAATGCCGCGCCCAGATGAGAGAGCAGTTGACTCACTCTAGACCAGATGCCCCCGCAGCTCCTGGCCCCATGCAAACAAGAGCCAGGCGGTGTTGGGGTTTTGGCACGCGATTTTACTGGTTTCAGAACTCGCCCCGATTTAGCTTCTGATCCTCGGGGGGTGTCAGTATGAACAGTAAAGATTTCGGAATTTTCACAGAGATTCTGAAGGGACTGTAGCCTGAAATGTTCTGTGTCCATGTTCGAAGTCAGAGGCGGACAGTGGTGGTGTTTTTGTCGCCAGAATGGCACCGTGCCACACACCGAGTGCTGGCAGCGATGCCTGAGTCTCCTGGTCCCATCCTTCTTCCTCGTTTCTTGTCCGCTTGCCCTTTCCTTTCACACTCAGCTTCCTTCTGTCCTGGCTCTGCCATAGTTTGCCATTTCCCCTCCCAATCCCAGTCTTTTGTGTGCGGTAAGGGGGCGGGGCTTGTAACATTTCATGATTGGATGGTTTCAGTGGTCGTTATGGTACAAATTTTTCCCTTCATGAGGGCAAAAGGCACAGCAAATCTAAATCTGAAGAGAAGAATGTTTACCGAATTCTCTAGGTTCATTTGATTTGAAACAAAAGGGTAGATTACCGTATTTTCCGGCGTATAAGACGACTTTCTAACCCAGAAAAATCTTCTCAAAAGTCGGGGGTCGTCTTATACGCCGGGTGTCATCTTATATGGCGAGTATATCCCAAGCGCTATATTTTAACTGGAAAAGTTGGGGGTCGTCTTCTACGCCGGAAAATCCGGTAGTTAGGAAGAGTGAAGTATCCCCAACACATTTGAGATGAAATGAGACAAACTGAAACAAAGCAGGAGCTCTTTCTGGCCCGCAGGTGGTTAGGAGTTTGCCGCTGTTTGGGGAGCTGTGTGCAGACTGCCTGCCTCTGTTTCCTCCTCCACACCTGTGTCTGCAATGGGGTTGTCTTTACTTCTTATTGATTTTCAGTTCGGTGTTAACACTGGCTTCCAGATTTCGTTTATCTGTCTCTGAGTCAGCTAGTTAATGTTATACAGATGGTTGGGAGCCTTTCTATAAATGAAATAACCCGTTTGCTTATCAAGTGAGATAACGGGTATGAAAGAATTTTGTCAAGTATAAAGCAGCACATAAGTGCTTTTTATTGCCATCCTTAGATTTAACCTGTTGCAAAAGCAGTTATTTGGCAAGTTACTATGAAAAAGTATAGCAAAGGAGGGGAAGGAAAACATAGATAGCTTTCTTAAGATTAGGCACTTTTAACATATTCAAAATATTCTCAACTCTGCCCTGGTTAAGAATATTATTGTGATGATGCTATCTAAAAGCCTGCATCTCATCTTTTCTTCCTTAATATTTATAAAAGTGTTCTCTTGTTATTAAAATCTTACTTTGTAAACTTAATGTTAATGGCTACCTTATAGCACTTTATGTAGATGCATTGTAATTTACTGAAACCTGTTGCCTGTAATTGGGCAGTTCTAATTTTTCTGTGTTATAAACATTATGGTGAACACCCTTATGCTTAAAAGTATCAAAAATGCCCCCTATACCAGTCAATATTGCCACAGCAAAGAATTTTCACTTCATTTGATTGTGTTTGAGAGTTGATATTTTTGTTCTGAATGTCTTCCTAAAGGCAGCATCCAAAACTCCTGTTTAATGCTGCCCCCTGGTGGCGCCCGGTGTCCGTGAGCTGTCCCTCACCCCGTGTACCAGGGAAAAAAGCATTCCTGGATGAGGCAGTGGTTAAGATAAAGGAGATGGGCCAAACCCGGTTTGGCTCAGTGGATAGAGCATCACCTGTGGACTGAAAGGTCCCAGGTTCGATTCCGGTCAAGGACATGTGCCTTGGTTGCGGGCACATCTCCAGTGTGGGGTGTGCAGGAGGCAGCTGATCGATGTTTCTCTCTCATTGATGTTTCTAACTCTCTATCCTTCTCCCTTCCTCTCTGTAAGAAATCAATAAAATATATTTTTTAAAAAAAGATAAATGAGATGGGAGTTAAATGCCTTCGATTTCAGCCCTCTGAGTGTGGATGTAAGAACTTACTACAGGCAAGGTTTCTCAGGTTTTACCAAGGCAGGCAGGCCAGAGACTCCTCTGGAATGTACAAAGGATGTCTTTCCGGAATGGGCTCAGTGGACTTGCTTTTAGGGGACAAACTGTAACAGAAGCTCGTGCTTCTTTGAAAGACTTCTGAGAGAAGCTCCTAATGGCATGGTGGGTGTTTTGATGCAGCTCTTCCGTTTTCCAGGTTCTCATTTGTTACTCCTGCCGGCATTACATGAGGGCGGCCATCGGAGGAGTGATGGGCATGCAGGCTGGCCACTGTGTGATAGAAGCGTTGAGGTTACTTTGTTTTTAAACAGGGAGTTACTGAGCCTCATAGATCAGTAACATTTCACTTTTTGGCTGTGGTTTGTTCATTTGTTTTATCCCCAAGTGAGGATGATTGGAAAGTGTGGCTTCTTTCTAGGGATTTAGATATTTTTTTTTTATGCTATTGTCCGGATGCATTGTATTTAATTTCAGTGTTTTTTGTTTTGTTTTTTAAAAACCCTCAGTTTTTCTTCCCAGCCGGTTTGGCTCAGTGGATAGAGTATCTTCCTGCAGACTGAAGGGTTCAATTCCGGTCAAGGGCACATGCCTGGTTTGCAAGCTCCATCCCCAGTAGGGGGCATGCAGGAGGCAGCCATCATTGATGTTTCTCTCTCTCCTTCCCTCTCCCTTCTCAGAAATCAGTAAAAACATATTTTTAAAAATACCGGTTTTATACTAGGACTGTGTAGATCTGATGAGAAATGCAGTCGGTGTAGGAGCATGGCATATCCACAAACACTCTATAAGTATATAAGGCTAATTTCCGGCCTCCAGGGCTGACTTGGGCCACCTCTGAACAAAAGCGGGGGTGAAAGTCTATTGCCCACAGCTTTTAGCCTGGCAGCAACATGGAGATCTAAACTGTTCGGTGGAACCACGCTTTTTAACCGTGTGTGCATATATATATGCATAAGCCGTGGACGCAGACAGTAGGGTAGTGAAGGCCGGGGTGAGGGGCGGGATGGGCGGATTAATGGGGAGGAAGGGGGACATATGTAATACTGTGAACAATAAAAATGAAAACAAAATAAATAAAATGAAGCTTAGCAGATGCCATGGTTTCCTGCTTCCCTGTTGGATAGACCGGTGGTTTTCAGTGTGGATAGGCCGGTGGTTTTCAGTGTGGTCCTCGGCGTCAGCATCCCCGGGAGCCTGGGAGCAATGCAGATGCTCGGGCTGCACTCCGCATGCTCACAAGCCCTTTGTGAGTCTGAGGAACGCCCAAGTGCAGGGACCTTTGCCTATAGACCAGTCAGGCACTGACTGTCAGCTTTGAGGACCTCAGACTGTTAATGGTCAATCAGCTGCCACTTCGCCAAGTTGAATGGTCATCGCTGACATTCGTTATCTGATCACGGCATGGTTTGGGAATAAGCATTAGAAAATGATGATTTAAGACACCACGAAGCTGTAGCAGTAGCTGTAACTTTGGCATTTACCTTTGAGACTCGGAGGAAATGGGCTCTGAATACAGTTTTAATTATTTTCTGAATGAATTAATAAAGGATGGAGTGGCTTCAGGCTAAAACTGGCATTTTACGATTAAATACCCCGAAGTGACAAATGTTTCTAATGAAATCCCAATTAGATTTCCTTCCCTAGTCGAGCTAACGGCGCTCTTGTGTGTGTTTCTGAAATAGATAAGTAATGGAACATCGTCTGTGATCGTCTCGAGAAAGAGGCCGTCGGAGGGAAACTACCAGAAAGAAAAGGACCTGTGCATTAAGTACTTCGACCAGTGGTCCGAGTCCGACCAGGTGGAATTCGTGGAGCACCTCATTTCCCGGATGTGTCACTACCAGCATGGCCACATCAACTCGTACCTGAAGCCCATGTTGCAGAGGGACTTCATCACTGCATTACCAGGTAGCTCCCCGTCTCCCCACAGCGGGCGGTGGAGGGGTGCCCGCCTCGGTGCCCGTGAGGGGGTGAAAGGGGACAGTGCAAGGCCGCCTTCAGGGACCCACGCTGTGTTCCTGGGTGACATTTTGAAGACCTTCATTTCTAGCGCCTCTAGAAATGAAGGCGGTTTCTGTGATAAAGGTGTGGGTCACGGTCAGCATATATTTCATCGCACTCATTAATGATGGATGCTGCCATCTTTATTTTGATGTAGTCTCTATATAATCTCCACTTTGTCTTTATAACGGATTTTTTTAAAGGAACAATCTGTCCTATTTCTCTGTGTTGGGGAAGTTTAGGATGTTCACTGGGATCTAAAGTGACACTCGGGGCCGCGGCCAGTGTGGCTCAGTTGGCTGGAACATTGTCTAGGACGCAGGAAGGTCTTGGATTTCATTCCCAGCAGGTTTGCAGGTTCGATCCCAGGCGTGAGACAGCTGATCGAGGTTTCTCTCTCACATTGGTGTTTCTCTCTCTCTCTCTCTCTCTCTCTCTCTCTCTCTCTCTCTTCCCCCCTTTCCTTCCTTTTCCTCTCTAAAATCAATAAAAGCATGTTCTCAGGTGAGTATTAAAAATACACGAATAAAGTAATACTCAGGGAACGGTAAAAACATATTGGGAAAACTGATAGCATGTCCATTCCATTTCTCATACCTATTTCTGCAACCCCCCTCAGCACCCTGCTTGCTGGCATGCATGCTCCCCACTCTTCCCGTTCAGTTTACTTGGAATTTTTTGGAAATAGACTACTTTTTTTTTTTTTAAATAAGAGCTCTTTCAAATCATTTTAATAACGTGGCGGTCAGAATATGGAGAGCAGCCTTCAGCTCGTTCCCTCTAAGAGGTTGCTGCCGCGTTTGCTTCCCGGAAGCATGATGCAAGGCAATGGCACCGACTCCAAAGAGCAAGGTGGTGAGACGGCTTCAGGGCTCCCAGAAAGTTTCGGAACCTCTCAGGGGCGTCACCGGCAGCAGGACAGACCGGAAATTGCAGGGACCTGCACAGTACGGGGCGCGGTTGCTGGGTCATCAGCACCCGGAAATGTTTCTTGGTGGTGGTCTGGTGCCGAGAGTGTTTGTCATCTGGGGAGAAAGCAGGTGGGCCAGGAGGTCTGTTGTCCCAAAGGAGCAGATGTCTTCAGGGTGCAGACCCGGCCTGCCTATTCTTTGGGGTGATCCTGGAGCAGAGCAATCTCACCGAAGCAGGAGGGTCTAACCCTCTGCAGCTCAGTCTGCTGAGGCCTCCAGAAGCGGACTTTTAAATTTTTTTAAATGTATACATTTTTTTGATTTTTTTACAGAGAGGAAGGGAGAGGGATAGAGAATTAGAAACATTGATGAGAGACATCGATCAGCCGCCTCCTGCACACCCCATACTGGAGATGTGCCTGCAATCAGGATACATGCCCTTGACTGGAATCGAACCTGGGACATTTCAGTCCGCAGGCTGACGCTCTATCCACTGCGGACTACTTTTTAGAATAGCTTCAGGTATAGAGAGTTCTCATCTCTACACACACACACACACACACACACACACACACACACACACCCCACCGCCCACACACACAGAGCCTTTACCACCGTCAGCATCCCATGCCATAGTAGTCCATTTGTTACAATATGGGGACCCACACTAGTGCATCACTGTCACCCACAGTCCATGCTGTCCGTTAGGATTCACTCTTGGTGTTTTCATTGGTGGGTTCTGATAAATGTTCACTGACATTTTGGTAAATGAATCTACCATTATAGTCTCATACCCAACAGTTTCAATGCTCTGAAAATCGTTCTCTGCCTGTTAATCCCCCTTTGCTTTTCTAGTTCTCATTCATTCATTCACTCATTTCTATTTCTTTTCCTCTCTCCATCTCTTTCTCTCTTCTCCATCATCTTCATCTCCATTTTTAAATGTATGTCTGGCTAGGTAGGCTAGAAAGATTTCATTCCCGGTGACAATGCATGCTGGCCAACCACTTCCGCCCTGGCAGAGCTTCCGGTGGCCCCTCCAGGAGCAGCTCCTGGCTCAGCCTTTCTGCTGTGCGGGGCACCGGACTCCATGTTCCAGGCTGTGTCCCAGCCGACAGGACCTGGGCTCGGGTCTCAGCCCTTCACCCGGGGCCGCACGCTGGCAGGCCGGCTTCTGATCGCCAATCCCGCTCCCCAAGCTTGTGCAGTGGGCGTGTTTGAGGGCAAGGGCAGCGAGCGGAGAGAATTTTGACTCTGTTGTTTTTATGCTGAAATATAGCACCGTTTGCCCCATTTCATTCATATTTCTGAAAAGCAAAATATGGTCCCTCTCTTTTAGAATTGGAATACTTAATAGAAGAAAGGGATCCTAGCCATCACTGAGTCCCCTTTCTCATGGACCAGGAAGCCAGGGGTCAGAGAAAGTGGGTGAAATGCCCAGGACCTTACTGACATCTTGGTCACGTGGGAGTGTGCGGGTGATGGTGCAGGTTGGTCCCAAAGTTAGCGCAAAGGCGGAAATAATTTGTAGCGGAGATTACTTTGGAAACTTCCTGAAATTGGCCTCGAGTGTAGAATACAACACAACTCAGCAATACTTACTGTTAATTATGCGAGAGAGAGAAAGGCCAGCCTTGAGTTGTCTGAGACGGCGGGATTTGAGTGGTCCGGCGGGTGTAGGGAAGATGAGCGGGCCTGTGACCCCGGTCTCTGCACAGGCAGTGCCAGATCTCAGAACCCGCGTCGCCCAAGCCTTCCTGCTGACGTGGGCTGCTGCTCGCAGCAAGAAAAGCCAGGTGACCCTGACGTTGGTGATGTGCTCATTCCTCAGAAGGGCTCTCAGCTAAAGGAAGCCGGGCCTCCATTTTTCTTAAGCAAATCTGTTTATTGATTATTTTCTGTCTGCTTTCTACTGGCTGGGTCTTCTTTTCCCCTGGAGTTTACTTCTCACACGTTTACAGACCGTCCACGAGGTGGCACTGTTGTCCTCCCGACCTGAGAGTGTAGTTCAGAGGCAGCTCTGAGGAGTGCACAGCCTCGGAGAAGAGACAGAACAGATGAACATGTGTTATGTATATAACCATGGTTAGCATAATTGCACACGATCTCGTTTTCATTACCGCGAATTTGAAGGTATTGTCCATATTTCTGTTCAAGTGGAATTTTGTGGTGCTGAATATTACATGAAATGAACGGACCATTGGCTAGGACATGGAAATATTTTTGTCGAATGCTATTTGTTTTCGTTTTAACAGGATTTGATCTGAACACATATACATATGTCAGTGGACATCATACGTAGGACGCTGATAGCTGGCGACAGGCTGGCCCAGTAGATGGTGTTAGTTAGTGTCTGGTAGACTTGGATGGAACCTGGCGTTAGTTCCTTCACACAGACCCAGACTTCAGAGCTTTGGGGGAGAACCAGGTCCACGTGGACGTGCAGACTTGGAGTTAATAACGCGCGGAGCAGCTTACCAGCATTCCGCTGTGGTGTTTAACTTTGTCTGTAGATTTCAAGTTTTCAACTTTACCCCCTGAAACTGACAGTCACCTTCAGACCTCTTTTGGTCGTCAGACTTCTGTAAAAATGGCCTATCATTTGAACTTGGTGATGCTTATGTGAATAGCATACCTGTGAGTGTAGAGAAAATGGAAAAATGTTTGTGGTCTCTGGCTCCTTTCGGTTCAGTGGAAAAAGTGATAATTATGATATGCTTTTCTAAAAATCATGGTAAATGTTTAGTCTGCAATGTCAATTTCTGCAGGCGGAGCTTGTGGTTTGTAAGAGCTGTTGTTAAAGGGGAATTTTATGCCGTTTGAAGTGGAGGCGGATTGTACTCAGAGGACGATAAGCGCTGGTCTCCCTTTGGTGAGGTGTCTCGGCAATTAAGACTTTTTGAAACATTTCACTTCTCGGCCGGGTTTGTTCATCGCTTTATCCCCCACGGGAGGGTGAGAAATCAGCGTGGCCTGGAAGCGTGACAGAGTCTTGATCAGAGTCTCGGGGGGTGTGGAGGAGCCACGGGGAAGCTCAGGCCAAATTTGGGCTGGATGCAGGGCCAGGGACCCCGCCCCAACCCAGTGAAACAGCTGCGGTCATTGCGTGAGACTCACTTAATAGGTGTGATTCTCACAGTTTCCTTCTCTGTGCGGGAACGGTCCTCCTGTATAGTAAAAGCCTAATGTGCTAAGTGCCCGACCATCCATTCGACCAGTTGCTGTGACGCACCCTGACCACCAGGGGCCAGGCGCTCAGACCTGTAGGTTAGCTTGCTGCTGGCGTCCAGCAATCGGGACTGGGCGAGATGGGCCGGACATGGCCTGAGTCCTCCTGCGGTCCCTCCCCCGCCCCGATTGTGCACCGGGCCTCTTAGTAATAATAACAACAACAACAGCAACAATACTTTATGGGATACTGTGAAGATGAAAGAACGTATATAATATACCTGGCATCTGGTGGCATTCTGAGGATGGCAGCTTGGGGAAAAAAAAAAAAGAAAGAAAGAAAGAAACAGTCCAGAGAGACAGGAAACACCTGCTTCTCCGGTAATAAGATTTATTGCCAGGAAGGTTTAATATTCACCCACTAATTTCCGTATTGATTCATCCTGACATCATGGAGGTAGGTGTGTGTGGCACTTCGTTGAAACAACAGAAGGCTGGCCCTTGTGACCTGAGCGTGATTTCTCTCCGTTTCTGCCGGGTCCTCCGGTCACTCTTGCCAGGTCACGGGCTCCCGGTGACGGACCGCCGTTAGCCGCGGCGGCATTGTCGTGTCGGCGTGTGACTTGAGATTTCACCGGGATGAAGCGCTGGGATGGGGAAGGGGGGAAGGGCCAGCAGGGCTGGGTGGGGACCAAGCTTCTTTGCAGCTGTTCTTTGAAACGCGTTTCTAAAATAATAAAAGTTTCTGTAATTGTATGATCTAAGCAGCTGTGTTAGAACTGGCTGTAGTCAAGGGCATTGAGCTGACATTACACATTTGAGTTTCATTTTGATACAGTGTTATTTATAT
>PVJN01006819.1:0-73299 GCA_004026805.1 Lasiurus borealis
TTCCTTCCTTCCTTCCTTTTACTTTAGAGAAGAAAGAAGAGGAAGAGAGAGAGAGAGTCATTGATTGGCTGCCTCCTGCATGCCTCCTAACTGGGGACCGAGCCCACAATTCAGGCATGTGCCCTGACTGGAAATCGAACTCTGACTTCATGGTTCATAGGTCGACACTCAACCACTGAACCACACCGGCCAGGCCTATTGGGGCTTTTTTATCCTCTGTATTCTCAAGACGGTGGCACATGGCAGACTCTGCAGGGGTCCTCATCTAGTTAGGGAAATGGTGTTGAGGGAGAGAGAGAAAACTAGAACGAGAATAGAAATAAATGAATTGTGGCGAGCTGAGCTTTCTCAGAAAACCCAGACACCCATGTCAGAGAATTTTCAGAGTTTTCTTCCTTTGGTTACGCTTTGATCTGTTTGTGAAATGACAGCTTTTCCTTATTGATTTACTTCTTTAATCTTCACTTGAGAGTTAAAATTCAAGCTCAGCAGGCTAGCTTTTTGGTTACAAAGAATTTTATTCTGTATTTGTCATTTATAACGTGTCTCCAGCACAAAGTACCTTATGTGAATGCAAACTCCACTGTGTGGTTCCCCCTCTCCCTTCCCCCAGCCCCACCCCCATATCTGGAAATGTCTTGTGAATTTCCATTATACTCAATTCTGGCTGAACTCTGGTTCCAGATCGCTGAGAGACAGCCTGTGCTCCTCATTTGTGAGAAGGTTTTCCAGCCCATGGTGGTAGGTCAAGCGAAGACTCATACAATATTTATGAAAAATATTACAAACTGGACTAGGACCGGGGAGTGTGTCATTAAATTGGACCTCAACCCGAGGGGAGTCACTTAACCCCTCCACCTCAGTTTCTTCACGAGCAAAGGTTATCTTAGTATTTGTCTGCCAAACTGGTTATGCTTGAGAAAAAAATTTTTAAATATATTTTTTATTGATTTTTTACAGAGAGGAAGGGAGAGGGAGAGTTAGAAACATCAATGAGAGAAAGACATAGATCAGCCTCCTCCTGCACGTCCCCTACTGGGGATGTGCCCGCAACCAAGATACATGCCCTTGACCGGAATTGAACCTGGGATCTTACAGTCCGCAGGCCAACACTCTATCCACTGAGCCAAACCGGTTTTGGCTATGCTTGAAATCTTAATACCAGCTGCTTGATACACGGTGCCATTGGCAATAACTAAAAATATTTATTTAAATAAAAAGGAATCAACAATGACTTCATATGTCCAATTATCATAAAATCTATTTTTCCCTACATGTGAAAATGTGGACAAGTTACTTAATCTCCTAAATGTCTGTTTCTTTGTCTGCAAAATGGAAAATAAAAAGGCCCGCTGAGGAGGGTTAGCAAAGGCTAAACAGAGAAGCTTCAGGAAAAACACTTCTCTCAGTGCCAGGTGGTAGGAGGCATGCAACGCATGATGACTGGGACCAGCAAGGACTGAATGTCAAGGGCTGTCATTGGGTGGCATGAAGGGGTTAGGTTGAGCCCAGGTGGCAGAAGGTCTGAAATGCCAGGCATCTCTCTCTTTTCAAGTTCCGACGTGTATGGTGACAAGGCGCAGGTCTGATGGGCCAGAGCGGGGATCAGTTTGGGGTGATAACAAGAGGCCCAAGACTAAGGGTCCTGCATTATAGCAGGAAGTTAAAAGAACATGTTATGAAAGGGATGCTGTTGAGGAACATTGGAGAATAGAAACGGATTTGATTTCTGTGGCAGCGGGGGACTCTGAAAGAAGAAAAAGGGGAAGTGACCTTGAGCTGAGAAGAGCGACAGAGGAGCCACTACCCATTTTGGGGAAGAAAGGACGAGTTCAGTGCAGACCTGCTAAGTCTCAGGAGAGGGCAGACCGGTTAAGAGGAGGAGGGCAGGGGGTGGGAAATGGGATGGGTGGCAGGAGAGGGATCGGATGGGATGACAGACTGTGAGAGGCCCTCGGTGGAGGCCCGGGCGGCGGTGTGAGTCACCGCGCTCCCAGATGAGGCTTGTGACGTCAGAGGAGGCTTGTGACGTCAGAGGAGCAGAAAACCGTCCAGATTCCACAGGTGACCCCAAATCTGCCTCTGCAGCTCCTTCCCCACTCTCCCCTGTCCTTTCCTGCCTCTTACTCTCCTGTCTCCAGATCCCTTGTTTTAGGCACGTGGGACCTCTCCTGGGACTAACGGTGTTTCTGATCCCAACGTAATACCTAACGCATTGCGGGTGGGTCACGAGCATCCTCGTGTTTTCCTGTCACACGGTGTTTTACGTAAATGTTAAAGGTGCGCCTTAAAATTAAACACCCTGGCATTTTGAAGTTATTTATTACACGTTCTTACAAGCTAATATCTTTTTTAAAAAAAATGTTTGATTGATTTTTCTACAGAGAGGAAAGGAGAGGGATAGAGAGTTAGGAACATCTATGAGAGAGAGACATCGATCAGCCACCTCCTGCACGCCCCCTACTGGGGATGTGCCTGCAACCAGGATACATGCCTTTGACCGGAATCGAACCTGGGAACTTTTAGTCTGCAGGCCAACACTCTATCCACTGAGCCAAACCAGTTTCAGCAAGCTAATATCTTTTTAAAGGATGATACTTTGTAAAACGTTTTTTGAACTCATTCAATAGAAACTTATCTGGCCACTGAGTAAAGCTAGCAATAAAACCACTGGTGTGCATTGTCAAAACCGGTTTGGCTCAGTGGATAGAGCGTCGGCCTGTGGACTGAAAGGTCCCGGGTTTGATTCCGGTCAAGGGCATGTATCCTGGTTGCGGGCACATCCCCAGTAGGAGGTATGCAGGAGGCGGCTGATTGATGTCTCTCTCTCATCGATGTTTCTAGCTCTCTGTCCCTCTCCCTTCCTCTCTAAAAAAAAACAATAAAATACATTAAAAAAAAAAACTACTGGTGCTCAATTTAAATAGTTTCTTAGATGTTCCTATCTTTTTAAAATATATTTTTCTTGATTTTAGAGAGGAAGGGAGAGGGAGAGAGAGAAACATCAATGATGAGAGAGAATCATGGATCAGCTGCCTCCTGCACGCCCCCTACTGGGGATCCAGTCCCTAACCCGGGCATGTGCCCTGACTAGGGATTCAACGGTGACCTCCTGGTTCACGGGTCGACACTCAACCACTGAACCACACCAGCTGGGCTTAATAAATAGTTTTGATCACATGGATGAGTATAGTATTTTTAACATTTTCTGCAACAAAATAAATGACCAGTTTGGCAGTAGGCTGTCCTATGGAAATAAACCACAAGGTGGCAGTAGAGTATTTAAAGTAACTGCATGTAGCTCTACCTCTGACAAAACAAGGGTGAGCTAATGTTTTAAAAAATAATTTTAGATTTTTACATAAGTGACAATAAAGACCTGATACAACGTTAAATTTTAAATGTGTTCTGGTACTATTGGTGCTCTCAGAGGTGAAAGTAGGCTGAGTACACATTTAAAAAACAAAACTATCAGAAATGAAGGGTCAGAGAAGCGACAGGTATTACAATGTTCCATAGGGTGGTGAAAATGGCTACCTCTCTCTAAAGCATGTAAAACACATACCTGCATCTCTCTCTCTCTATGTGCATGCATATTTATTACATATATTTATGTATCACATATAAGTATCTATTTCAACAAATAGTTTCTTAGATGTTTGTTAGGAACATCTAAGAAACTATTTGTTAAAATAGATATTTATATCTAATATATAAATATTTTTGTGTAATGCCTATATCTATTTTATTCCATCCATCCATCCATCCATCCGTCTGTCCGTTCATTGTCCATCCATCCATCATCTATCTGTTCGTCCGTCCATCCAGTAGAACATTTTCTCCCAGGTGGCAGGCTGAGCCGTGCTGTTCTCCACGCTCTTTCTGAAATGCTCCCTTTCTCTCCTTTTCCCAGACGCCACTCAGAAACCTCTTCCTGGGTGAAGTCCTTCCTGATACCTCTCCTGGGGAAGACCCACCACTCCCCTAGCGCTTTGACCCGCCATATCTCCCTTTGACCCTTGACCCGCCATATCTCCCTTTGACCCTTGACCCGCCATATCTCCCTTTGACCCTTGACCCGCCATATCTCCCTTTGACCTGCCATATCTCCAAGCTATGCCCAACAATTGCATATCGGTGTCTATGCCAGTGGTTCTCAACCTTTCTAAGGCTGTGACCCTTGCATACAGTTCCTCCTGTGGTGGTGACCCCCAACCATGAACTTTTGCTACTGTGATGCATCGAGATGTAAATATCTGCATTTTCCGATGGTCTTAGGCGACCCCTGTGAAAGGGTTGTTTGACCCCCAAGGGGTCGCGACCCACAGGTTGAGAACCGCTGGCCTATGCCTTTCAAGCCACTGACTTACTTTCCTACGCGCCACATTTGATGTCCCTGTGAGTGTTAGGTGGCCCACGGGGGAACGCACAGGCCAGAGCGGTGGGGGGGAGCACGGATTTATTCCATCCTCCCCACACCAGGTGGCAGAGGCGGGAAGGTCCCAGCACCCAGTGACAGGGTCAGCTGCTTTTAAAGGACCGCTGGCGGGCTTTTTCTGGGCGGAGACTTCTTTATGCAGACCCGAGGGGAGCTGATGGAATGTGGTCACCGCAAGTGAAATGTGGTTTTCAGCAAAGGGACTGTGCGTAGTGACATGCCCTGAAAAGCCGATTCCCTGGGGAGGGCTAGTAGTTCCAATTCCTCAATCAAACGTGAAAATGACAAGAACTATCCTAAAAAAAACAACAACACACAGAACAGACATGATCCTTTGAATTGTGGTCTGAAATGTCACCGTGTTCTGGCCAGCATTGCTGTCAGTTACATTCACTCAGCAACAGGGAACAAATGAACGCATGCATCGTGTTATTCACGAGCATCAGGAATGCGACCAGTCTTTCTAGTTCTTGGAGTGGAAGGAACGAATCTTAGCAGATATGAAGATTGGGGAGGGAACTATTAGCTTAGACATGGCACACATTAATTTGTGCTGTAAATCTGCCTCTCCCCCCACCGCCCCCTTCTGGGCAGCTGTAAACCAGACCAATTAAAACTGGCCTCCGTGCTGATCCTCCCATATGCTGGTTGGCACTCTCTTCAGCGCGGAGTTTGGAGTCTAATTATTTTGAAAACCCCTGTTTACAAACCTTCTGCTTCTGTGCAGCCGAACTCAAATCCCGAGCCGGTAAGACTTACCGTTGAGGAAGCAGAAGCTGAGCTAAATAAAGATACAGTGTCCGGGCGATGCAGGGAGTGATGGATACTATCCTCTGGGAATAGGAGTTTCTCTTCAGAAAGGTGTTTAAAACAGTTAGGTTTGCATTTCAAAAAATCAGAACACGAACGCTCAGTGGTAATAGCATAACAAAGTGTTTTAATTTCCGTGTTAGAGGTGGAAAAGGGAGCTGGCCAGATCTCATTTCTGCTGCTAAATACCCTGACCACACACACACACACACACACACACACACACACACACACACACACACATTCTCTGTTTCTAATACTTAGATCAGCGGTTCTCAACCTGTGGGTCGCGACCCCTTTGGAGATTGAACGACCCTTTCACAGGGGTTGCCTAAGACCATCGGAAAATGCAGATATTGACATCACGATGCATCACAGTAGCAACATTTCATGGTTGGGGGTCACCACCACATGAGGAACTGTATGCAAGGGTCTCGGCCTTAGGAAGGTTGAGAACCACTGACTTAGATCTTTGGTGACTGATTGAAGATGAGATTAAAGATGGGTGATTATAATGTTTTCTGAGCTGACACAAAAGTCACCCACGATGTTTATAGGGGAAGCTGAGAGCCCGCGTGGAATCTGAGTTTTAGGGCCTTAACCCTTTTGTGTGTGTGTGTGTGTGTGTGTGTGTGTGTGTGTGTGTGTGTTTCTTTTTTATTTTAAAGATTTTTTTCCTCTCATTTTCTCAGATTTTAAAAAAGTTAACTACGAAGTCAGACCATCTGTACCTGCAGCTAATTCATCCTACCCAAACTCCAAAACGGGGTCGATGAATAAATAAGGCGAAGTATTTCTTGGCCGTGTTTTTTATAGATTCCGCGGTTCATTAGGTACATGGGTTGAACGTAATTAGTCTCGATTTGAATTACATTTTTTGCCCCACTTGGATGACTGGAATCTTAATATCAGCCGTGCATGTAGAGACTTTATTAAAATTTTAATATAATTCTATCCCGAAGTCCCAGGAACCTGGTGCCTGACTCCTTCCTGATGAAATTTGCCAGGAGCCGCCATCTCGCCACTGGAGAGAGAATTGTACGTTGCTGGTGGCGGGCACCCGGTAGGGAGGCTCTCACACAATGGCCGAGTGTGCCACTCTTTGTCAAGGTTAAAAGCTCAGGACCCTCTCACACTGCAGAGGCGAGCGGTTGGAATTGTCTCTAAGCAGAAAGAAATGGAAAAGGGAATTGATGAAATTCTTCACCTCCCACCTCTCACCCACATTCTCAGCCAGATTCTTGTGCCTCTGATGGGCCCCGATGCACAGAAAGCATCTGAGTCTCCCTCCCCGCCGCCTTCTTCATCTTGTGCGCGGCGAGAAAAGACGTAAAAAGACGTATTCCTGGCAGGCAGGCAGGCATGGCCCGGCTGAGAGAATGGAATGCTATAGATTTAAGTTGTGTGTAAGCGTTATTTCGCATTAGCGTGTCACGTTGGTGGGCTACTGGTCTTGGTGCCGCTTGCAAAGGACATGCCCATCCTAAA
The DNA here is from genome assembly GCA_004026805.1 of Lasiurus borealis. Taxonomy (NCBI): domain Eukaryota; kingdom Metazoa; phylum Chordata; class Mammalia; order Chiroptera; family Vespertilionidae; genus Lasiurus; species Lasiurus borealis. The sequence goes on from PVJN01006819.1 coordinate 6,737, forward strand.
CAGCTACACTGGAAAGGATGGGCGGGCATCAGGGTGAATTTTTCGAGGGCAGGCTTATCACAATCATTGGCTCGGTCATACTAGTGTTAGAACTCAGTCAGAGCCGAAACCGGTTTGGCTCAGGGGATTAGAGCATCGGTCTGTGGATGGAAAGGTCCCAGGTTCGATTCCGGTCAAGGGCATGTACCTTGGTTGCGGGCATATCCCCAGTAGGGGGCGTGCAAGAGGCAGCTGATGGATGTCTCTCATTGATGTTTCTAACTCTCTCCCTCTCTCTTCCTCTCTGTAAAAAATCAATAAAATATATTTTAAAAAAAAGAACTCAGAGAGGAAAATTGGTCATGAATAACTGGACTCATCCTCATGTTTGTCCATTGCTTCCATATTGTCCCTCTCCACAGCGTCTTCCGGTCTGATTGGGTAAATAACTTATTTGCGCTTCTGTCTCCATCAATAGTAACGGTTAACATTCTGGTTTATATCTCTCCAGATGTGAGACTGTGCGTAGGGTATGTTCACCCTATCCCACTATTCTGTCAGTTATTATAGCTTTCCTCATAGAGCTCTCACACATACTTTGTTTGACTTGTATGCATTTAAGCATTTAAACATTTTTGATGCTAATGTGTATTATATATTGTTTTGATTTTCAAATTTGGCTTTTTCATTGCTGTTATACTATAGGAAAGCAACTGACCTTTGGTATATTAACTTTGCTATAATTGTTTCAGCATACATATTTTAAAAGTCACATCAATATATATATGTAATTAAATTATTGATATTTTTGAAATGTTTAGTAGATCTTATATATAAATTGGTGTTTATTTAACATATTTAACTATTTTGCATGTGCTGAATCATACCAAACCTGATTTCATTTATCTTGACTAATCTAGATTTAAAAGTTTTTCCTTTTTCCTTCTATCTTCCTACATACACATGCACACACACACATATTTATGTTCACAAATAATTACTTCTTCAAATTTAATACAATTTAAATAGATTCTGATGATATCTTCCCCTTTTAGGTAAAGCATAGAGAGAAAGAACCACATGTTCCGCTATGCCTTAAGAGAAGTAAAAATGCCTCATAATTTAAGTAAACATTTCAGATTAATGGAGAAGAGTGTTTGTAGTTTGTTTACTTCATTTATGTCTTTTAAATTTACCTTTTCTCCAATATAGTTCTGTATGTCTAGGGCATAATTTTGAAAAAAAAAAAAAAGAGGCCCGTAAGGTTTATGTTGAAAGATGTTCTGCTTTTTCTTTTCTTTTTTTTAAAATATATTTTATTGATTTTTTAGAGAGTGGAAGGGAAAGGGATAGAGAGTTAGAAACATCGATGAGAGAGAGACATACATTAGCTGCCTCTTGCACACCCCCTACTGGGAATGTGCCCTCAACCAAAGGACATGGGCTTGATCGGAATCGAACCTGAAACTCTTCGGTCCGCAGGCCGACGCTCTATCCACTGAGCCACACCGGTTTTGGCTGTTCAGCTTTTACTAAAGAGGAGCAGAATGGTCTTCCATTCTCTCAGAGGAGGGAACAGGGCTCTCTACTGACGGCAGCGTTCCAGATTGATCCTGTCTGGGTTAAAGCCCAAATGATCACCGTGATTTCTCTGGGAACATTTAATTATTCTTTTTTTATTATTATTAAAGCCCAATATAAATTATTACTTTTACTATATCCAGGACAATGTGAGGAACTTAGTAGTTTATATTCTATAACTTCCACCAAGTGGTGTGCTGAAGCAGGCTCATACCAGCTCCTGATACATTAATACATTTCCAGGAATTTTGCAAGTCGGTTGTAGAAACATTGGTAGTTTGAATATGGCTATGTTAGGGACATATATGCCACAGAAACCAGAAGTCCGAGGAGAACTTACTAAACATTTACTACCACATTATGGTTTTATTCCCATTTGTGTTACTCTTTCCATATATTTTAATAACATATATATTTATGTATATCCCACAATACATTATGAATATTATTTTGCACTATTAGTATTTATATATGACTAGAGTGAGTGGAATGATGAATCCCTGGTCCAACTTCCTGTGGATTTTACAAATCAGCTTGTTTTCCATGGCACAAAAGATTGAAGTACTGATAAATAATTACTTATCCAGGTGAATTGACATGATTTGACTTCCTTTCATGTCAACCACTTGTGGAATGTCATTTGTCTTCTTAGGCATTCAGTCCAGTGTTTGTTGAATGAAAGAGAAAATTAATGACTACGCACTCTGTAACTTATTAGATAATGTTACAGTGCTACCTCAAGATACGAGTTTAATGCGTTCCGTAACCTTGAGGTGTGGGAAACTATGAGACGCTCGAGTTGCGGTAAACTGGTGGGTCTTGTGCAGCCGGCCGATCTGCGCGATGACTCCTATCTCAAATGTTGCTCATATTTCAAAGCAAAAATCGCTCGCTCGACGGCTGGTATCTCAAAAATCTCGTATGTTAGGGCACTCGTATCTCGAGGTACCACTGTATTTTGAAATGAAGGGAATCCCTTTTGCTATATACCTAAAACCCAGTGTGAATTCAGTAAATATTTGTGGAACTGGTAAGTGAGGAATAGCTAGCATCTCGCCAACATAATCTTCCTAAAACAGGGACATTTAATTGCTCTTGATTCTCAAGTCAGACAGTCAGCATAGCAGGTGCCGTTCTTCTCCAGTGGTGGTTTGGCTTGCGTCATTGGGATTCCCGAAGGCCCTTCCGTTTCTCACAGCCTCTAGCACCAGCCATCCCATGTGCCTCACATGCATGTTCAGGGACAATGTGGGCTTCATGTCCCTGTTTTGGTTTTGGTTTTGATTTTCAACTTCCCTTTGTGAAAGCATTCAGCTTGGCATCCTATATAATAAAGATGTAATATGCAAATAGTCATTACACTGTGAAGTGTAAGAACTGACCAGATCACGGATCAGCAGGAGGGTGGGGTGGAGAGCTACAGGAGGAGGCGGGGCAGCAAACTATGAGGGGCATGGGGGAGCAACAGGAGGGGAAGGGTAGCTGGCCAAGAGCTACTAGAACAGTGGTTCTCAACCTGTGGGTCGTGACCCCTTTGGGGGTCAAATGACCCTTTCACAGGGGTCGCCTAAGACCATTGGAAAATGCAGATATTTACATCACGATGCATAACAGTAGCAAAATTTCATGGTTGGGGGTCGCCACCACCTGAGGAACTGTATGCAAGGGTCGCGGCCTTGGGAAGGTTGAGAACCACTGCTCTAGAGGTTTGCAGTAAGTTGCTGGTGCATGGATTCTATCTATCATCTATATCTATTTATATATCTCTATCTCTATCTATCTATCTATCTATCTATCTATATTTCTTGACTTCAGAAATATATATATAGATGGAAAGAAAGATGGGAACATCAATGATGAGAGAGAACCACTGAATGGCAGCCGGATTCCAAATGCATCAGCTTTCTCTGAAGTGTAAGAGAGCGCCTTCCCATCTCCCTCTCATCATGCAGAACAGGCTGCAAGTCTTGGCTTCCTGCGGGTTTTGGAGGCGCGGGAGAAAGCACCTCAAAAGACAAAGTGAGGATCGGCAGAGCCGTAACTTCCTCCCTCTCTCCACTGCCCACCTATTGGCCTATCACTCAGTGTCCGGAACTTCCGTGTAAAACACCTAAAGCCAGCAATTCGGTTTGATGGGGCTTCATAAATGTGCTTTCTAATTCAGATTTAGGTCTCCCCGGGTTTTATCGATTCAGCCGCAGAGGACCCGGGCTATTTGATCATATTCTGGCTCCCGGCTCCCACGTTTCAACCCTCTCCCCGGGCAGAAATGAAAGGCGATGCGTGCACCTCTCTACCCCAGCCCTCGCCTGTTTTCATGTCTGCCGTAAAAACCTCCATCCGGTGCTGCTTCCTGTGCCACCTCATTTTTTTTCCAGCTTGACCTCCCGGGGGGCTGGATTCTGTAACGAAACCTGAGCAGGTTTTTGTTCCTCTTCATGTGAAGAGGAAGAGACGGGATATGTTATCAGAGGTGGTGCTGGCGGGATGAAAAGTGGGTTTTTCAACTTGTTTCAGCCGTTTGATCAGAGGAGCCGCTTTAAAACTTTGCAGGTCTTGAAAGCATCCGCTCCCGATGCTGTAAATGTGCTGAGGGCAGGAGGCGCAGCGAGAATAGAAAGCGTCGGGGAAGGGAATTCTGAGGCTCTGTCACCCCGAGGAAGGCAGGCGGCAGGTCGGGGACATCTGGGCAAGAGACCCAGGAAATGAGGGGGCCTGGTTTTCAGGTTCCCACCGACTGGCTGTGAGACAAGGAGAATGGGCCCTGCCTTCTCTGTGTCCCAAGATGCCCACGGGCGCCTGGTCACAGTGAGTATGGACAGTGCTACCGCTGGAAGTCACACAATTTGGACCAACGTCAAAGGGACAGCGTTTTATTTAGTTCATCCAGAAGACATAAGTGTGCGATGTCTCTAACCTGTCACTGTTTTGTGGCTGCTGTTAAGCCTTACCCCAGGGTATTTTTGGCATTGATTTTTAGAGAAAGTGGAAGGGGAGAGAGAGAGAGGGAGAGAGAGAGAGAGAGAGAGAGAGAGAGAGAGAGAGAGAGAGAGAGAGAGAGAGAGGCAGGCAGAGAGAAACATTGATGTGAGAGATTGAGAGATTGGCTGCCTCTCACACGCGCTGTGACCAGGGCTGGGGACTGGGCCTGCAACCAGAGGATGTACCCTTGTCCAGAACCGAACCTGGGTCTCTTCACTCGTGGGCCGACGCTCTATCAACTGAGCCAAACACTGGCGAGGGCGCCATGACTGTTTCAGTTTTTGAAGAATGTCATGCAGAGCGCAGTCTGCCATTCCGGATGACTCTAGTGTACTACTATCAATCATAATATGGCATTTATAAGACTGTGGCTCTTCTTTCTTTCTATCTATCTATCTATCTATCTATCTATCTATCTATCATCTATTTATTTTTGACTGTGGCTCTTTTATGTATCATCTTATTTACCCAGAAACGTTTATATTCTATGCATGACTATAACTCAGGAAAGTTTCTACTCATCAACACACTTGGGTACATAATACAAACGTAGCACCCTTAAAATGCAACCCGGAACACATACTTTACAGCTACTGACAAAAAAACAAAACAAAAAACAAAACAAAGAAAGAAAGATAAACACTGTTGAAAATTAAAAATAAAAGTGACTCCTGGATCAAAATCACATGAGTCCCAAAAGAAGATAGTTTCCAGTCTATAAATACCTTTGGGTGCAGTTTTCCATGTGTAAGGTTCATACCCTGACTAATTTTTTCTCAACTCGATGTAGACTTTCAAACTAGAATGGGGCAATCTATTTTGAGGCCCTGACTTTAAAAAAAATATATTTTATTGTTTTTTTTACAGAGAGGAAGGGAGAAACTTCCATCAGCCACCTCCAGCACACCTCCTACTAGGGATGTGCCCACAACCAAGGTACAAGCCCTTGGCTGGAATTGAACCTGGGACCTTTCGGTCCACAGGCTGATGCTCTATCCACTGAGCCAAACCAGTTAGGGATGGGGCAGTCTATTTTGAATTAACCATTTAAATCATGTGTGCACAATCCTTACTAGTTTCCAAGTTTTCTAATAGACAGTATTATTTTATGAATGCTTTTTTGACTCATTTTAGTTATTTTTCTAAATTACAGTTTCGTTTAGTGAGTGTATGAGGTTAGAGCAGTGATCCAGGGTCCGCGCTCAAGTGGACTCCAAAATAACAAGAATGATGCTGATGGTGATAGTGATGAAATCACGAAAAACAGCATTTAGTGTGTGCCCACTGGAGTCCATAAACGGCTCCACATATGACACATGTGTAAATATTATACCCTTAGGACAGGCTATCAGAGAAGTATTCTTGCTCAATTAAAAAGTTTGGGCCGAACAGCAGCTTTTGCTTACAAAAAGACGCCAGACTTTAGAACCATCTAGAGCTCAGGTAGGCACAGCTACTGTTTCGCTCCCAGAAAGCACCAAGAAATGTCTTAATTCCCGAAAACCTAAGTGACTTTTTTTTAATATAAAATCAATTATATAAACGGCAGGGCCGCACAATTGAAACCGGGGAAATCTAATGAATAACCTTCCGCTGATATTTGCCGTGTGTGTGTTTATTAACAAGCCAAATACCCCCCGGTGTCCGTGGACAAATACACAGACACACAGACACACAGATTGATACGTAAGTAAATACGCGAAACGCATCCAGGCGGCGTTGCCCTGCTTGCCCGCCTGCCCCCACATGTGAACACGAGGCTGACCGGCCTGGAATGAAACGGCGCTGGTTTTGATTTATTAAATGCTCCGAGGAGGCCAGGCTGGCTACTCTTAGTCCTCCGTAAGCATTCTGCTCACGCTCACTTAGTAACTGTGATTCCGAAGGCCTGTGATACTCTGCATCCGAGCAACAGAGAGCTGCACCGTCCAGGACCGATGGCCCGGCTGGGACGGCCTGGGAGGTGACCAGGCCTGAGCCCCTGGCCACTACCCACGCCTCCGGGGGGCTGGCTTTCTGCTGCCCCCCCCCCTCGCCCTTCGTTAGCTCAGGGAGCTGGAGGGCCCCCAGCTTTCCCGAGGAGCCTGTTGCTCAGCAACCAGGCCTTCCCTCTTAGGAAATAGGTCAGGAAAGAGGAAGAGAGATGAGGGAGCGATCAAAGGTTTGCCTGCCAGCCCTGATAAAGCCAGATCTCCCTGGAAAATAAATAGTTCTGGAGAGGTATCTGCGGCCCACAGGGAGACAAGTTAATCTCCACAGGTCAGGGGCTTGCTACCCGGAAATGCTGCTTCCCCCCTCACCTGGGGGAAGAGGGTTGGTGGTTTTATTTCATTTTATGTTTTTATTGATAGTAGAGAGAGAGGATGGGAGAGGGTGAGAGAGAGAGAGAAATATTAATGAGAGAGAAATATCATCGATTGGCTGTCTCTTGCACGCCCCCTACTGGGGATTGAGCCTGAAACCAGAGCATGTGCCTTGATAGGGAATCAAACCGTGACCTCTTGGTTCCGGGTTTATGCTGAACCACTGAGCCACGCCTGCCAGGTGAGCGTCCATGGTGTTAAATAGAATTGAAGGCATTGCATTTGATAAAGTTAGGAATTTTGGTGTGTGGTGGGCATTATCTCAAGGTCAAAGGAGAATTTTCCTTCTGGAAGCCAAGAATGAATTTTGTTTCATGTGGTTGACTTACTACTTAGTTATTCACAGACACTTAAGAGTCATAATAAATGGTAGCTGTTTTTAATTATTGACAAAAATTCATTGAATTGTCTTTCTTCCTCTATGACTTAGGAATGCTGATTGATAGTGTTTGTCAGGAAAAAAATCCCCAATGAAAAACTGCCCTGCAGAATCCTGAATAGCTGTAATTGAAAAATTGGAAATAGAAAATGTTAAAAAAAATTTTTTTTGTGTGTATATTAAATGATGTGAACTGGTGATAACTGTATACCATCTGGCGCATCTGTAATCGAAAAGGATGGAAAATTAGATCTGTAAACATATGGTAAACAGAGACGCTTCCGTTAGGAATAGCAAGTGGCAGAAAGGGTTCGTCTTTCAAAGTCCACGCTGACCACTCTGACCACTTCTCTTAAATCAACTTCCCGTTTTTAATAAGATCTTGTCTCTGCTGGTATACACGCTGAACTATCACCCATTTGCTTTCTCTGTTGTGTGACTGATATGCCATTTAAAGGGACAGTATGCCACTTCAGTTACTGTTCAGCTAAGACCTTCTCGCTGCTGTCACAAGAAGAGCTGCTCAGTTTTAGAGTGCGGGTCAGTTAAGAGACGGTGGCGGACTAGGCCAGTGTGGCTCAGTGGTTGAGCGTGGACCTGTGCACCTTCTGGGCTAAACAGGCCTTATTTTATGGGACACAGAGCTTGCCTCAAAACTTACAACATTTAAGAATAACTCGCTGTTATAAGCATAATCAATGAACACAGGACACTGGGGGGTTAAGGTATGCCTGGGAGGGGAAGGGCAATGGGAAGATATGTTTACATGTAACACATTAATAAAAAATTAAATAAAAGAATAACTCCCCGTAGGGTATTGATATTTTAGCGTGGCCTTGTTGGGTGTAGCTGGGGCAAACGTGGCTAATCTATGCTTACTAGTCTATCACTTAGGAGCAGTGTGCTTTTAAAAAATAACTACATGCCCCCCCCCTAACTTGTGCAGCTGTCCCTGACCTGTGGAACCCCTTGCTTCAGGGGGTCTCCTCTCAGTTGGAAGAGACTAGCCACGTATCGAACAATTTGCATTTAAACCTGATAACCAGGAAGAAGAGGTTCTTGACAATAGAAAGCGCCGATGGAGGATATAGGGTGCATGTAAGTGTGCTGATTTGGATGCAGAAGATGAAATCCAACAGCGAGGCCACCGTAGAAATTCAGGCCTGTGACCCCTGAGTGTCTGGCAATGCCAATGACAACTGATCCCCCGTGGAAAGAGATGGGACATCTGCACGCTTCCCAAGGAACAGAGGATGCTCTGTGATGTGTTGCTGAATTCCCAACGAGTGCCGACTGATGACTTACCACGAGGCACGTTTTTATTGATATTAGAGAGAGAGGTGAGCAGGGCTGTGAGGACAGGACACCGTGGACGTCACACATTCACTCACATGAGCCACCAGGAGCCGACTCGATGGCAGCTCACACACATTTAACGAATGAGGACATCTCGACTCCCTGCAGACCCCTCCGTCAGATGCGGTGGCTAAATAAAGCGCCTCGGAATGAACGTTCCTTACAGGAAGCGTGTTTTTCCTGTTCGGAGGGAAAGGGGAGTTCATTTCTTCTTAATATTTTTTTAAAAATATATTTTATTGATTTTTTCCAGAGAGGAAGGGAAAGGGATAGAGAGTTAGAAACATCGATGAGAGAGAGACATCGATCAGCTGCCTCCTGCATGCCCCCTACCAGGGATGTGCCCGAAACCAAGGTACATGCCCTTGACTGGAATTGAACCTGGGACCTTTCAGTCTGCAGGCCGATGCTCTATCCACTGAGCCAAACCGGTCTCAGTGAGTTCATTTCTTTCTTGCGACGTCTCCTCGCAGGCGGGAGTGCCGGTCATGCAGTCGCTTTGGTTTCCAAATAAACTCCTGGCAGTTTTCGGAAGTTGTGTTGCGGTGTTTTCAGACTTGGTTGTGCTAACTGAGCTTGTCCTCCGGCCCAGAGGGGTCCTGGGGCCTTAAAGGAGCCGCCTTTTCGGGGTTGCACGTGGGAAGCAGCAGGGATGCCCTCTGAAGTAGTGGGCTGATGGGCAGCATGGTTCATGCTACCAACAGGCTTTCCAGCAAGCCAGGGAGGGGAGGTGTTCTCATTTGTTAAATGTGTGTGTGGCCGAGACTGGTTTGGCTCAGTGGCTAGAGCGTCGGCTTGTGGACTGAGGGTCCCAGGTTTGATTCCTGTTGGGGGCATGTATCCTGGTTGTGGGCACATCTCCAGAGTGGGGCGTGCAGGAGGCGGCTGATCGATGTCTCTCTCTCATCGATGTTTCTGACTTTCTATCCCTCTCCCTTCTTCTCTGTAAAAAATCAATAAAATATATTAAAAAAAATGTGTGTGTGTGTGTGTGTGTGTGTGACTGCCATCGAGTTGGCTCCTGGTGGCCCGTGCGAGTGAATGTGTGATGTTCACAGGGTCCCATCCTCACATCCTGCTCAGCTCATGCGGACTCCAGCCTCCAGTTCCTCTTAGGAAAGCAACCCATCCTCTACTCGTTCCTCCTGTCTTCCTGCTGCCGTCCAGTCCCAGCATTATCGTCTCTCCTGAGGACCCGCCTCCCCCTGGCTGCGAAGTAGGACAGCATCAGTGTTGTCGTCCTGCCTCCAGCCACGTTTCACCCTAACTTGCTCTGGAACCACGGGTTTACCTCTCTGGGTACTGTGCTATCCCTAGAGCTCTCCCCAACACCATATTTCAAGTGAATTAACTCCTCCCCACCCCTAACAGCCTTCTTCCCTGTCCAACTTTCACATCCTTATGTAGCAACTGGGAGACAAGGGCATAGATGCTCTGGGCCTTGGTCTCTAATGACATGTCTGTGCGCCTGGTGATCTCTCCTCCTCCTTCCGTTGCTGCCCTTCCAAGTCTCAGCCTCCTCTCCATTTCTTGGTTGAGTCTCCATTTGAATGGATGATTGGACCCAGGTGAGCAAAATCATTCACCATGTCGGTCTTCACGGTCTGTTTGCAAGTTGGGTGGGAAGGGGAGCAGAGATTGCCAACATAAAATTTAACTTTGGGGCCCTGCCAGTGTGGCTCAGTGATTGAGCATCGACCTATTGAACCAGGAGGTCACGGTTCGATTCCTGGTCAGGGCATATGCCTGGGTTGCAGGCTCAATCCCCAATAGGGAGCGTGCAGGAAATGGGGCCGATCAATGACTCTCATCAATGTTTCTATCTCTCTCCCCCTCCCTTCCTCTCTCTGAAATCATTACAATTATTTTTTAAAATAGTATTTGGGGATATTATTATTTTAATTCATTTTTTAAAAATATATTTTATTGATTTTTTACAGAGAGGAAGGGAGAGGGATAGAAAGTCAGAAACATCGATGAGAGAGAGACATCAATCAGCTGCCTCCTGCACGCCCCACACCAGAGATGTGCCTGCAACCAAGGTACATGCCCCCGACTGGAATCGAACCTGGGACTTTCAGTCCGCAGGCCGACGCTCTATCCACTGAGCCAAACCGGTCTCGGCGGGATATTATTTTAAGAAACTGGTATTTTTAAGAATCTCCGGGAAAAAACTGTGACTTTCCTCCTAACTGCATAAAAGAATTTAGAGACTGGACACTTGGTCCCAGGATGGAGGTCTCCTCATAGATAATGATGATCCAATGTGAACTAGGGTCATTGACTGGGAGGCCCATTTTATCAGAGTCCTCCTTGTGTCTCAGGGTTAAAGATGGTCTAACATACCATATGGACCAAGATCCACATCGTCATATGGATTGCCTGACAATTTTAGAGAACAAGAAACTTTAGGACTGTTTGAGCATCATAGAGAAAACTGTCTAATGCAGTGGTTCTCAACCTTCCTAATGCCACAACCCTTTAATACAGTTCTTTATGTTGTGGTGATCCCCAACCATCAAATTAGTTTCATCGCTACTTCCTAACTGTAATTTGCTACTGTTATGAATCTTAATGTAAGTATCTGTGTTTTCTGATGGTCTTAGGAGACCCTACTAGCTGTTCACGACCCTCAGGTTGAGAACCGCTGGTCTAAGGTCTCTTCTCTCTATATTTCTCTCCTATTTACATATACTCTTCCTCTCCCAACTCATAAACATTTTTTTTCTTGAAAGACGGTAATGATTGAATTATGCTTTAGCAAATTTTGTGTCTGTCCTTGTTGTTCATAGAGTGAAAGAAAAATGGAAGGAAGTAAAAGAAAAAAATCAATTACACCACCAGAGGGGGGGAATTTAGCCTCCAGCTCCAGCCATTCCCTCTACATCTTCTTTGTTTGTTTTGATGCCAAATAAAGGCGGTATGAAAATTACTCACAGTCCGTCTGGCAGCAGCCTGGATGCAAACCCGAGTGCAGGAGGCCTTGAGTAGAATCTGACTGCATCCGTTCATTTTAAATGCAAATTGGGGAATCCGAGTAGGACCCGCGTGTCCGAGTGGAAGGGTGTGTTTCAGGCGTTGGAAAAAGCCACTCAGTGCTGGCTGGCTGGGAGGCTCGGCGCTGATTTATAGAAACAGGTCTGGGAGGGAAGGGCTGCCACCGGCTGGGGATTCTCCTCCTGTCACCGGTAGATGGATGGCGGCTGTATCCCGAACAATCTTAGTTATCGGGGTTCTGCCCAAAGGCATTCGGGAAAGTATAACAACAGGAAACACATCTGTACAAAGGCGAAGCTGTAAATTACGTCCCTCTTCAGGTTCTTTGAGATTCCGGTGACTTAGGGATTGGGGGATGTTCTCTGAATTGGAGGCAAGGAGTCATTTTCTTGTGTGTGAAATTAAATATATATATATACACACTCTGATTTTTACACCTTGCGTTTCCTAAGGATAATTTGGTACTCAGTCTTCCTCGCAGGTGTGTTTCCCTCGAGGGCACCTCTTGATTATCATAAACTAAGTAAGTAGCAAAGGCCAGGGAAGATGCTGAAAATCAGAGAAAGATATTAATGAGCAATAAACCTCCGAATACGGCAACGCATTAAAGGTCCGCACGCCCCTTCTCCAGCATGGACGTGTTAGGGACAAGTCACTGAGATGAGTTTGAGAAGGGGTGTGTGTGTGTGTGTGTGTGTGTGTGTGGTAGTATGTCTGTGTGTGTGGTGTGTGCGTGTATGGAGGTGTGTCTGTGTGGTGGTGGTGGTGTGTGTGTATGTGGTGTGTGTATGTGATAGTATGTCTGTGTGTGTGGTGTGTGTGTGTGTGTATGGAGGTGTATCTGTGTGGTGGTGGTGTGTGTATGTGGTGTATGTCTATGTGTATATGGCGGTATGTCTGTGTGTGTGTTGGTATGTCTGTGTGGTGTGTGTGTGGTGTGTGTGTGTATATGGTGGTATGTCTGTGTGTATGTGGTGGTATATCTCTGTGTATGTGGTGTTATGTCTGTGTGTGGTGTGTATGTATATGGTGGTATGTTTGTGTGTATGTGGTGGTATGTCTGTGTGGTGTGTGTGTGTATATGTGTGTGTGTGTGGTTTGTGTGTGTGTGTGGTGGTATGTCTGTGTGTGTGTGTGGTGGTATGTCTGTGTGTGTGTGTGGTGTGTGTGTGGTGGTATGTCTGTGTGGTGTGTGTGTGTGCGTGCACCCCGTGGGGGGAGAGAAGTCCCTGCCGCCGCAGCTGTGAGTTCTGTGAGGCCAGACCCCAGGGCCTGGCGCTCAGCAATTAGACTAATTGGCGAGCACCTTCCGTGGGGAGCGCGGGGAGCCCAATTAGCAGCGGCGCTCCTTTCCACCCGCTCCCTTCTCCCTTCCTCTCTGTTTGCACTTTGCACCGGGGATGTGGAGAGAACCTTTTCCTCTCTAACGGCCGGAGTTCTGATGCGAATGATCAGGTGGAGCGCCATCAGTCTGGAACACGCCTGCTCTCCTGTTGGCTTTGCGAACCCCGTTTGGAATGGGGCGTTGCTTCAAACCCAGCCCCAGCGAATACTCCAGAGGTTTGAGGAGCAGGGCGAGCAGAGCAGGGCCTCTGAGAGGGCAGCACCGGCTCCATTTTGAAGTGACACATGTTTTCTTTTTCATGGCGCTCAGGTTCATACTCTCCCCTAGGCGCCTATGCAGGGGCCCGGCCGTGTGGCTTTTTGGGTGCCGGTTGGGAGAGGAGCCCTAGAATTCCCAGGGCCCACCTGTCCCCGCTTTCAGATTCAGCACAGCCGTGAGGACACCAGTGAACACCTGCAGAGACAGGACGAGGACCAGAATGGAAGCAGCCACTCCCCGTGGAGGTGGAGGGACGTGGGTCTTTCCTGCACTCATGCTACTCTCTCAGTTCCAGAAACTTCCCTATCCTTCGCCTTGCTGGGCAGGATTTGAGGATTGGTTTAAACCTCACTTAGTCCTCAGATTTCTTTTTTTTAAAATATATTTTATTGATTTTTTACAGAGAAGAAGGGAGAGAGATAGAAAGTCAGAAACATCGATGAGAGAGAGACATCGATCAGCTGCCTCCTGCACACACCACTATGGAGATGTGCCCGCAACCAAGGTACATGCCCCTGACCGGAATCGAACCTGGGACCTTTCAGTCCGCAAGCTGACGCTCAATCCACTGAGCCAAACTGGTCTCGGCCTCAGATTTCTTTTGAGGCCCTGTCTGTTCTAGACAGACAGCCAGACAGCCAGACAGACACACTCTCACACACATATCCTCTTTCTCTCTCAAACTCTCTGCTCCATCTCATCTGATTCACATACAGGGCCTTCTATGACTGTCTCCTTGTAATAATTCCCTCCTGGTGTGATCAGTGGAAATAACACACAGATGGACCAATTGAGAGAATTCCCTACATATTCACTTTTCTATCAACCCCGGTTGCAATTCAACAGTGAATGGTGGAAAGGATTGCATTGATGACTAGATACATAAATGAATGGATGGATAGATGGATATGTTAGAGCAATAACTGCTTTTTTTCCCCCAATATATTGTCAGCTTGGATTATTCTTATGATCCAACTATAGATTGTACAATTCAGACCAAAAACTCTGCAGGGAAGAAATAATAGCAAAATAATAGGCAAAATAAAGTGCATACAGTCATTACTTACTGCAAGCAGTCTGGTGCGCAGCCTTAGACGTTCATAACACACAATAAGTCAAGCTACTTAAGACATTTCCCTGTTTGGGGGAGGTTTCTGTGAGGGTTGGAGTACAGAGAGTATAAATTTCAGAAATGAGACAAGAAAACACGAAACGCCGTGATTTTTAGCCCATTGTTTTGATAGCCGTTTTCCTCCGAACTTCAGCCCGTAGTTTATTGAGTGCGTTATAAATAGTGTCTGTGCAGCGGATGAATTAATGAATTGATAAAGAGCTGTCCTGTGCGACTCAGAGAACATATGTTTAACTTAAAAAAAACTGTGTATGTATAACCTCAGAATTTAGTATTCCGGTCCATACTCACAAACGGATTTAAACAGGAATGGAGTGAAGGCTTTGATGCCTCCTGCATAGGGCTTTCAGGAATGGTAGCAACACGGAACACAAGCTGACTTTCTTCTTCTTTTTTTCTTGTAAAATATATTTTTATTGATTTCAGAGAGGAAAGGGGGGAGGGAGAGAGAGAGATACATCAACGATGGGAGAGAATCATTGACTGGCTGCCTCCTGCACGCCCCACACTGGGGATCCAGCCTGCAACCCAGCATGCATCCTGACCAGGAATCTAACCATGACCTTCTGGTTCATAGGTTGACTCTCAACCACTGAGCCACGTCGACCGGGCTGAAGTTCACTTTCAAGTGGGCAACATTGTTTGGCCGCCATGTTGTGTAACTCCAAGGCGCGGCCACAAGCTGTGTACACGGCCAAAGCTGTCTCTGGTCCATGTGGGACTTGAAATGATGGCTCTTTTTCAGGGGACAGCCAACAGATCTGAGAGGAGTCATCTCATTGCTGACACTTCTTTTAAACGCCATCTGCTTAAGCCCAAGTATTGCCATCTTTAGAAAAACATAGGACATGTCTCTCTCTTTCCCCTCCTCCCCCCAATATTTATTAAATTCAGAGAGAAGAAGGGAGCAGGAGAGAAAGACAGAAACATCAATGATGAGACAGAACCATTGATCGGCTGCCTCCCGCATGCCCCTTACTGGGGATGGAGCCTGCAACCCAGGCACGCGTCCTGTCTAGGAATCAAACCGTGACCTGGTTCATAAATTGATGCTCAACCACTGAGCACACCAGCTGGGCTAGAGCATTGCTCTATCCAGTCAGAGGCGGTTTGTTGAAGAGCTTCCAACGAGGAAAAATCCCGCCTCCGATAAAGTAACGCGCGTTGACGCGTTTTTATGGAGACTCTTTTCTGGTGAAAAGTGCTGTTTTTCTCTCTTGAGGATGACTCACCTCCGGGAATGGCTTCCCTCTGATTCAAGCGCAGCTCTGTGTTCACAGTTCACGGAGCAAAGATGTCTGAGCATCTCCCCCAGCTCCCTGTATAAGACCAGCTAGTTTCTAGGCCCTGGGTGGTGGTGGGGAGAGAGTTCTCCTCTGGTCTCCTGCATTTCTGCCCATTTTGCAAATACAGTGGTACCTCGAGATACGAGTGCCCTAACATATGAGATTTTTGAGATATGAGCCGTCAAACAAGTGATTTCTGCTTTGAAATACGAGCAACATTTGAGATAGGAATAATCGCGCGGATCGGCCGGCTGCACATGACCCACCAGTTTACCGCGACTCCAGCGTCTCATAGTTTCCCACGCCTCAAGGTTACGGAACGAATTAAACTTGTATCTCGAGGTACCGCTGTAGAGATACTGAGACTTTTGTTCCGGCCCAATTTTTCAAGATTGTTTGTAGAGCAAACAGCGGTGGAAAATAGAAGCCAGGAGAGGTGTGCTTATTGCTCGTTACCAGAGAATTAGGTTTCCTAAGTGCAGGCGTTCTCTCTCGTAACACAAACCAATGAGTATTCGGGAGGCACGTGGTCCTTTTGTACATTACTCTTTGGGAGGCGGGACTCGAACATTCTGCTTCTCTGGCCACTCCTGTTGCCATGAGTAATGACATCATGGCGTCTTTTGTTTCAGATACAAAATCTGTGGATGACAGCCAGCCTGTTCCCTTCAAAATAGGATGACATCTCATGTCATTCCCACTGTGTGAACAGAGTAAGGTAAGATGCATTATTTCAAGCATTGTGATACAGAATTAGCCCGGCCGGCATGGTTCAGTGGTTGAGCGTTGATCTATGAACCAGGAGGTCACGGTTTGGTTTCTGGTCAGGGCACATGCCTGCGTTAATGGGCTCAATCCCCATTGGGGAGATGTGCAGGACGCAACCAATCAATGATTCTCTCTCTTCATTGATGTTTCTATCTCTCCCTCTCCCTTCTGCTCTGAAATGCATTAAAACATATTAAAAATTAAAAGAAGAACGGATGAAAGCATTGGTTTTAACAAATACTTGTCACATATATTAGCTAACTCTTTCCTAATGACTTAGTTGTGGTACGGTAAGTTTAAAATAGTACTAAGAAGAAGTGTTTCATTAGGATATAGCATGCACATTTATTCAGTGTTAATGCAAGGATAAAATTATATTTGCATAATGTATTGCATGCTCTTGACAGCCAGTGCACTGTATGCTTTGTCCAAAATTTGCCGCTTTTCTAAACCTAACATTTTTATCTTGAGAGAAAAGTTAATTTTAAGTTAAAAGAATTGTATCGTTAACATTTTTTTAGGTATTTTCTACCATAAAGATCCTCAATTATTTTCTCATATTTCATGTCCCCAAGAAATGTTTCTGAGATACTCATACTTAGCAAAAATATATGTTTGTTCACATTCAAATATGATTATAGTTAAAAAAAACTGGTGTGGCTTAATTACTATATTTTAAATTCACGGTTCATCATAATTGTTAATACGTTTGGTAAGACTCTCTTAAAATCTTTATGAAGCCTAATTTAAAAAACAGTTTTAATGAACTATAATGCAGTTTCATAATTTAGGCATTTCATAAAATAAACATTTTCATTAAGTACTCACACAGGGATTTAAATACCTTTTAATTTCCTACTGTAGATTTAATACAAGTAATTCACGTAATAGTGTTCTTATTGTATTTAGGTTTTGGAATTACGTGAAAAGTGAAAATTCAGTGACATAATAGCGTTCTTTTTCATTACACAAATTTAGTAGTTTTTAAAAATAGTGTCTGATAATTATAATGTTAATAGTGATAATAAATATATTAGAAATTAGGGACATGAATATTTCATAGTGTGTTTATTTTTAACACAGTCTTTCATGGATTAAGTTGGGTGGTTTATTAGGAACTAGCAATATCTGTGCAGAAATCAACGCTTACTTTCAAGAACTAACATGCTTGCCTGGCTGGTGTGCTCAGTGGGTTGGGTGTCATCCCATGGACCGAGAGGTTCTGGGTTCAATTCCTAGTTAGGGCACATGCCTAGGTTTCAAGCTTGATCCCAGTAAGGAGCTTGCAGGAGTCAGCTGATCAATAATTCCCTCTCATATTATGTTTCTATCTCTCTCTTCCTCTCTATTTAAAAATCAATAAAACATTAAAAAAAAGAATTAGCACACTTTATTGTATAGACTGTTCTTTCTTCTCTCTTAATTCCTCTTTGGTTTCTGAGTTTTCCCTACTTCTGTTTCTATAGTTATCTTATTTTCTCCTCCTCCTCTCCCCCCTCTACCTCTCCCTCCTCCTTTTTTCTCTTTCTTTCCTCCTCCTTCCCTTTCACCCTCCCCTCTCATTCCCCTCTTCTCTCCCTCTCCTTCCCATTTTTCTCCCCTTCCCCTCCTCATCTCCCCTCCCATTATCCTTCTCCTTTCCCCTCCTCTTCCCTTTCCCCTTCTTTTCATGCTTAGAGGGGTGGGCTATGGGAGCATTAGACAGGTTGGCAGGTGGAGGGGGAGAAGGAAGAATCTGGAGTGTTTCCCCCTCTCTCTGTCTTGGGTGGTCTCTAATAGGGACTGTTCTCTCCGTGCCTTCAAACACAGCCCTCCTGTGGGTCCCAGCCTCAGTGGGTCAGCCTTCACCATAGTGTTCAGGTCCCACCAGACACTTGGGGCTTTTGATATTGTTAACACGCCCTCTTTTTGATGTGCCTCTAACCCTAAAAGCATCAGTGTCTGTTTCATCTCCATTCTTTGCTCTTCCGCTCACCCATCACTTTTATAACATGCACGAAATTCGTGCACACATTCACGAAATTTGTGCACGAGGCTCAGCCCTCACAGCCCTGGCTTCGTCCAGAAGGTTGTCCGGAAGGAAGTCTGGAAGGTTGTTCGGCTGTCTGTTCTAATGAGCATATTACGCTTTTATTATTATAGATTCTCTTTGCTAAATTTTCTCTTTTTGACATACCCAAAATGTTTTTTTTTTCTCTATTGGACCCTAATATGTCTCTTGAAGTGATAATATTGTTTTCTGTGTGCATGCTAGTCAGACTTTCTTCATTTTCTTTTATTTCTTTCTTCTAGCTTTTTCTCTTTCTCTTTTATTTATTCCAGTGGTTCTCAATCTTCCTAATGCCACGACCCTTTAATACAGTTCCTCATGTTGTGGTGACCCCCAACGATAAAATTATTTTCCATGCTACTTCATCACTGTAATTTTGCTCCTGTTAATGAATCATAATGTAAATATCTGTGTTTTCCGATGGTCTTAGGCTCTACAGCAGCATTCTCAACCTGTGGATCATGGCCCACAGGTTGAGAACCACTAGCAGGGTCACCTAAGACCATCGGAAAACACAGATATTTACATTACAGTTCATAGCAGGAGCAATATTATAGCTATGAAGTAGCATGGAAAATAATTTTATGGTTGGGTGTCACCACAACATGAGGAATTGTATTAAAGGGTCACGGCATTAGAACGGTTGACAACCACTGATTTATTCCATACCTGGCATTGACTTTTCACAGATAGAATAGATGAGGAGTCGGCAAACTGCAGCTCTTGAGCCACATGCGGCTGGAGAGCCATGGTTTGCCGCTCTGTTGACTAATGAGTTTGCCGACCACTAGGACAGGGGCTTGATCACAAGGAACAACAACAGCCTGTAATTATTGGAATTGAGAGTCTAGGTCAGTGGTCGGCAAACTCATTAGTCAACAGTGTGGCAAACCATGACTCGCGAGCCGCAGTTTGCTGACCACTGGTAGACTATGATTTTATCCACACAACACAGCAATATGTAAAACACAGTCAACTGCATTTCTTATTAAGCATCTTGTGTCTCACAGTATAAAAGAAAGGAGTAATGGCTTTTAAAAAAACAGTTAATCAAAGCTGTACCTTTGTGTACATACCGTATGTCTGGGCATATAAGATGATTCCCAACTTTTCCAGTTAAAATACAGAGTTTGGGATATACTCACCCACTAAGATGGCACCTGGCATATAAGATGACTCCTGACTTTTGAGAAGATTTTCCTGGGTTAAAAAATCATCTTATATGCCAGAAAATACAGTATGTGTTTGTATACTTACTATCTGGCTATCTGTCTAGTTCCCTTATTAATAATTTTGGCAATAAGTATTTTATATTTGTATTTGAATCATAGTTTTAACTTATAAAACTTGAAGCTGGAGTGATAAGTTGATGCCTCTCTTTTTTCTTATTTGATCATCTACTCTTTAATGATTTCTATACAACATGGTATTGGATAATTAAGAGTGGATTTGCCTCTCTTGCTAATCTTAAACATCAGTCTAGACATTCTCCTAACAGAACTCTACTTAACGGCTGCTCTGAGTTATTATACTTCATCTTTTTAAAAAATATATTTTTTATTGATTTCAGAGAGGAAGGGAGAGAGGGAGTGAGATAGAAACATCAATGATGAGAGAGAATCATTGATTGGCTGCCTCCTGCATGCCCCCTACTGGGGATTGAGGCCACAATCCAGGCATGTGCCCTCGACCGGGAATCCAACCATTACTTCCTGGTTCATAGGTCAATGCTCAATCACTGAGTTACACCAGCTGGGCCAAAGTCTTTTTCTTATCTTTGCATAATTTTTAAATTTCCTCTTTAAGTAGAGACTAAATTAAGGTTAGAACCTTCAGAATAAACGTTGGAAAGTATATAGTGCTTCCCTGAAATTTCACAATGAGTTTGTATTTTTTCTTCCTTTTAAAAAATTTTGCAAGTGTACAGGGAATATTCCATTTGCATGTATTTAAATGTTTATTTTTGGTGACGAAGGAGAGACAAAATTTTGTCTATCAAATGAACTGCTGTAGAGACATAAAAATGTCATGTTGTTTTTTCCCTTCATTTTTTAATGTTCAAATAATCTGCAAAATAGACACATCAACAAAGATAAATAAATCTGTGCAAAAAACATGGAAAGGCAGGAGATCTATTGAATCCCTATAGCTTCTCATATTGACAGGAAATTATTCACACTTATCACAGGACATTTATATACAGAAAAAAGCCATTTAGGGAACTTCTCTAAATAAATGTAATTTACAATTTCTTTGAATTTAATCAACAAGTTTCAGCGCTGAGTGAGTGAATGGACGCTTAACTTCATACTTACTTGAGTGCACTGTGTTGCAATAATTTGTGTTTTATGGAACAATTGCTGCTATGTAGTCCATCATATAGGGACTTATCCATGCTTCTTATTTCTTCCTTTTCCTTATATTCTTATATCTAAGAAAATCAGTCTTCCCCATCCTCAATGCCCTTCCATATATGCCTATATGATTCTGTTGAATTAAACCAACGGTATATTTTGACAAAGTTTGATCAGTGATATTGTTGGTGGTGGTGTGTATCTGAGTGTGTGTGTTACTGAATTTTTTAAAAAATTACTCTGAGAGTCATAGCAGTTTAGATAACCACCACATTATTATTTAGCAGATCCTGATTAAAAAAAAATAGTTGAATACACTCAAGGTGTTTGGTTCAGATTTGTGTTTTATAGAAGTGAGTTTTTTTTTAATAATGCAAAGAGTATTTAAAATCATATTTATGATGCTAAACAGCTTCGCACTCAGCAACACGAAGATATATAGCGTCTTGAATTTATAATGTTGTAAGACTATCCACTCACGGTTTAAGAGTGTTTTATATCTCTACAAACTCCCTTTGAACTCTCCCAGTAGAAAAATTTTAAGTATCCGATAAGAGGAATAAATTCTAAACAAATGACTGAGAATTTCAGGCTTCGTAGCTAAAGCGTTATTTTCCCATCGGAGTCAGACATATTTCCTAAACCCTAAAAACTCACATGGTGCTTGGACAGGGAAACCATTTTTGCCTTGAAATGTAGTGATTGCGTGGATCTGTTCCATCCTTTGCTTTCCCCCTTAATTATCACCTGATTATCACTGTGTCCTTTATCTTCCTTACAAGAAAGGAAGCCATTTCTTATTACTTCCGACCTGTTTGCTAGTGACCAGTTTCCTGTAAATCTCTGACTTTAGGAACCGCGGAAAAGAATCCTTGGCCATGAGGCTGTAGATTAACTTCTGAGCCTCATCAAAACACTTCACAGTCGGGTCTGCAATATTCTTCGAGATGAGGTCCCGGGTACTGAAGTCGATGTTAATCTGTGGAAATAAGGTTGCAGAGCGCGAGATTAGCTTAATCAAAGAACACACAATTTATACAGATGGCAGATACATGTGCTATTTGAGGTTTTTTTTTTGTTTTTTCCTAAACGACAAAGCGAATCTGATGCAAAAGAGCAGAAAGGTCATGAGCTCATTTTCAGATGCAAACACACGTTGGTGCATTGTTTCTGGGTTGGGAGGTTTGGCGTTGACAGAGAACACAGCTAAAGCCTTACTTTGAGATTAAAAAAAAATAGCAGAGTGAAAAGGCAACCCAAGTATTTTATGATTTTAAATTGCTTTTCCCCAACCCATACTTTATTCCTCCCCCCTAAACCCCGCCAGTGTTTTGATCTTAATACCGAAAATGAACTTTCTAGAGGTGGACAATAGCTAAGATTTACTAGGATGGCTTCCACTAACCCATTCCTATTACTTTTCATTCTGTATTCCCCCCACCAATGAACCAAATTACACCCCCACTTCTACACCGACCCCATGCCATCTACAGGTTCCCCCCATTTTAAAAAAATATATTTTATTGATTTTTTTACAGGGAGGAAGGGAGAGGGATGGAGAGTCAGAAACATTGATGAGAGAGAAACATTGATCAGCTGCCTCCTGCACACCCCCTACTGGCGATGTGCCTGCACCCAAGGTACATGCCCTTGACTGGAATTGAACCTGGGACCCTTCTGTCCTCAGGCCGATGCTCTATCCACTGAGCCAAACTGGTCAGGTCCCTCCTCTTCCCTTTTATGGCCTCTCCAAGGACTTTGAGTTGCTTAGATGATATTTGCATTTTCCGCATCCCTCACTATGCCTTGCACAGGTTAAGGACTCGATAAATATATGTTGCATAAATAAAGTGAGAAAATGTTACTATGTTTGCTCAAAATCATGTTTACATTTTGAAGAGAACCAGTTCATTTTAGTGTACTGCTGATAATAAATATTATATATGGAAATAATTCTGACTTAGCCGTTGCATTTTCTGATCTGCTTGTTTGTCTACCGAGGATCTGCCCGCGTCAGCTGTGGCGAGCTGAGTGCTGCTCAGAGATGCTTCTCCCAGGAGACTCGCTGGTCTTAGGAAGATGGGTCTTAGCAACGCAGCTTAATGTCAGAGGCAAAGCTCACACCCACGTGTTTGTTTAAATGTCATTACTTATCTCCAAGTTCAAGCTTGAAACGTGGGAATTATACTTTTGACACCCCTTTTATTTCTCTGCTCTCCTGTCATATAAATATACAACACTTATACATCACATGTATAGACAGGCTGCCCCCCAAAACATGTATACACACTTTTAACAGCTGATAGCACAATGGATGTTTCTTCCTTTTCAGGTACAACCCATTGGGATGAATGGTGTCAGCAGTAGGCATACATTTTTGGGGGACACCCTGTATATTTTTCCTCATTCGTCTTTTACTTTGTAATTTCCCAACGGTCATTTTTCATTCTCCCTCCTATCTCTCTAGTTCAGTTGTTGCTTTTAAAATCCCGAATCTATTCCCAAACCAAGGAATTAGCCTCGCCCTTGGTACTTCTTCTCATAATGTCTTTCCCTTCTGAATACTCGGAGATAGCATTACTACGTCAGTTTCACCAGAATGTCATTTCCAGCGGATGAGTAGTCAGCTGAAAACCTGTTGTCTTTTTCTGACATAAAATTTAAACTTGGTGCCCTGGATCCTGGCCTTCTTCACACCTGCACTCCAGTGAGCTCTCCTTGAATTGTCTCCTACTGGTCCCGGTGGGAGCGCTGGTCGAATTTTCCAGAGCAAATCTGACACCTAACGCTCTCCTTTATGCTGTGTCATCATCTTGCTTAAACAGATTTGGGTACAAAGGCGTTTGTGAATGTTAAGCGTTCAATCCGATTATCAGAGTAATAGGATTTGTTAATTCTCTACTGTCTCCAACTTCTGCTCCAAGTCTTGTGGACTTTTTTTGTTTTTTTTTCTGGTGGCTCTGTCTTCTCCTGTGGCTTCCATGTGGTATAATAAGGAATAAAAATTAGGAAATCGTGCCAGAAATTCATGGGGGCAGTGATGGTAATCTAAACTGTTTAATGTCACAGGAAATGAAGGGAAATGCATAGATTTCATAGGTACAGTGGTACCTCGAGATACGAGTTTAATTCATTCTGTAACCTTGAGGCATGGGAAACTATGAGCTTGGTAAACTGGTGGGTCGTGTGCAGCCAGCTGATCCGCGAGATGACTCCCATCTCAAATGTTGCTCGTATTTCAAAGCAAAAATCGCTCGCTCGACGGCTCATATCTCAAAAATCTCGTATGTTAGGGCACTCGTATCTCGAGGTACCACTGTACCTAAAACATAAATGGGTGGAACTTCTGATTACATAGTTATGATCTGGGACCAGGAACAAAAATCGTTAAGAGTGACCGGCTTTTAGAAGCATTCTGAAGAATGAGATGACAGACGTTCTGAGGGATGGGATATGGAGTATGAACAGAAGGGAAGAATCAGGTAGTACCAGGTATTTTGTGAGAGCCATGAGAAAAATGGTGTTGCCTTTGACGGAGATGGAGAGACTCAGGTGGAAGCCAGCTTGAGCAGGAAACCAGGACTCAGATGTGGATGTGTGAACGCTGAGATGCCCCTGACAGCCAGGGTCTGGTAGAGATCCTGAGAGAGCCACTGCCCGCAGAGAACGAATGAGAAACGCCTCCCTCACTGGGTGCTGGGTTAGGAGTGGAAATAGCACAAGCAATCGTTGGGGCAGAGAGGAGGAAATGAAATGCCGGAAGCCAGCTGGAGACAGTACTCAATGATCAGGGGGATCAATTTTGCAAAATGCTCCTGAGAAGTCCATTTAAGTGAAATTTGAGGATAGGTTACTGAAAGTGCTCTATTCTCCATCACTTCTCTGAAATCTCAGTCTCCGGAAAAACATCAGTCCTAATATATATATTTACCCTCATAAATTCCTTTAATGGAATCACTCCTGGGAGGCATGTCTACAGACTTCACCCCTAACTTTCCACTCCTCTCAAATACGGTTTTTGGTTGGATTTTCTAGAAGATACTTGGATACATTTCTGTCTCAGAGACAGTCAGACACCAGTGGTGCTGAGCTTGGAATAAAGTGACGGTGGGAGGGACCTTATTCTAGGGTGACCTTTAGAGGAACTTCTGAGTCATTGAAAGTTACCTAGAAGCTTAGATTTTGTTAAGTATCTCAAACCAGTAGGTTTGGCCCTTTTATCAAGTGATGAAATAAACAGAGTTCCTTCAACATTATTTACTGATATGAGGAAGTCACTTGCATTTTTTTTTTTTTTTGCCTGGGTTCTCTTCAGTTCAAGGACCCTGAGGGGTATGATATTTTAATTCCATATTTTTCAGAAGGTCATGAATTATTTTTGAAATCTAAAACCACTGCACTGCCAACCTCAGAAAACAAGGCGATTCTTATGGGATGGCAGCCTTGATGCCATCACAACCATTTAGAGCAGCGGTTCTCAACCTGTGGGTCTCGACCCCTTTGGGGGTCAAACGACCCTTTCATAGGGATCGCCTAAGACCATCGGAAAGTGCAGATATTTACATCACGATGCCTAACAGTAGCAAAATTTTATGGTTGGGGGTCACCACCACATGAGGAACTGTATGCAAGGGTGGAGGCCTTACGAAGATTGAGAACAACTGATTTAAAGGCTTCTAAATCCTGTCAGTTTTGAAAAGGCCTCAATACAGCTGACATCAGAATGCTGTGCCTGGTAACTATTGAAAAACTATAATAATCCTATCTAACAAAGAGGGAATATGCTAATTAACCCTCATGCCATCGCAAAGATGGAGGCGCCCACAGCCAATAAGGAGGGGATATGCTAATTGACTGTCACGCCCTCAAAGATGGCGGCACTCACAGCCACAAGATGGCAGCGCCCAGTCCCCTCAGTGCCGTGGCAGCAGCAGAGAGTGTCATGGGGCATCACTGTCCCCTGATCGCCAGGGCACCTCCTGCCCCTGCAGGCCAGGCTGAGGGACCCCCCTCCAGGTCATGAATTTCCATGCACCAGGCCTCTAGTAAAAGCTAGTTAGACCGAATTGCCAAATGCGTTTCCAGATGACTCTCCCAAAGAAGCCGGGGCTGCGAGGTGCATGGCTGTGAGGGCCAAGCCCCTTGCATGAATTTCGTGCACCGGGCCTCTAGTTTTATTATAAAGATCCGGGACATTTTCAGTGCTCATGTGATCCAGGCCCAAGTCCCATTGTCTACGCCAGCACTTTTAAATTCCTTGGGCTGTCAGCACATTCTCTTTGCAGGAAGAGCACATTTCGCAGTGTCCCTTTGGCTTTCCTCTGACCCTGAACAGAGCTGGCTATATTTTCACATGATTTGAATAAAAGGTTGTCAGTGGTGCTCTCGCATGCAAATGAGGTGGCCTTCCTCATTTAGACCGTAAGTGAATCAGGAGATTCATTATGCGGAGGTGTGTGCCTGTGAGTGTAAAAGGCCCCCTACCATGGGGACAGGCGGCCTGTTAGCGAGCCCTCCCTCACAGCAGCGCTTAAAAATCCCTCTTCAAATTAAAGCCACCCATACTCTTGCTTTGGGTGACATAACTCTATGTAATCGCCACTAACATCTCTAGTCTGACTTCATTTTGGCATCATTAAAGGCGAACGCGCTTCCTGAATGATTTTCTCAAGGGTGGCTCTTAAAGTTGAGAGTGCAAGGCTTTGTCACATCTGGAAGAATTCCATCCACGCCCAGGACCGTATTCCTCTCTCGTGATTGGTTTTAGAGACGGAAATGCATGATGCGAAGCACTAACACCTTCACTCGGGCAAGAGAAACGAAAGAAACCATCATATATGCAGTTATAACGCAGAACACCACAATGTAGATGGACAGCTACAAATTCTAACTCAATCTCTGTTAGCTAGATGGATTCATGAAGAAGAAGAACAAATCTGGCTTTCAAAGCAATCACTATAAGTAGAAGATCTTTAGAATTGATTTCAAAGTCTTTTAGAGGACGATGCACTAATCAAGTTGATGAATCTTATATATTATATTTTACATTTTTAAGAAATTTTTATTGATTCTTTACATGGTAATTGGAAAACGAATGGTGAATGAAATAGATCCACAAGAGGTGAATTAAATTTTTCTCTCCTACAAATTCTATTTTTTTTTTCTCCTGCTTCAGTGGTTCATATTTCCGGAATGTCCTACTGGGCCAATATGTGCCACTGTCATTAAGGTCCGTGTAAAACTTGAACTATGGCAAGTTAATGCCCTAGATTTTGTGAAAGTGTTTGCGTTTCATCTATTCTGTCTTTTGTCCCCCTAAGTAAACAACCCTTTTTAAACCGCGAGTCCTAATTTTAGATCAGAAAATATGGTAACTGTCGCTTAGAAGGATGTTAATATTGCCCCTTTGGGAAGATGACTTGTACTGGGTAGTTAATGTAACTTTCTGTTTGCTACGTACCCATCAAAATATATCCAGTGAGGAAGCAAAGCAGTTTTAAAATAGAAGTTGCTTAAACGTTAAAGTTAAACACTAGAGCAGTGGTTCTCAATCTTTCTAATGCCGCGACCCTTTAATACAGTTCCTCATGTTGTGGTGACTCCCAACCATACTTCATAACTGTAATTTTGCTATTGTTATGAATTACAATGTAAATACCTGTGTTTTCCTATGGTCTTAGGCGGCCCCTGTGAAAGTGTCCTTCGACCCCCAAAGGGGTCGCGACCCACAGGTTGAGAACCACTGCGCTAGAGGGTTATGTGGAGGTGATCATGGTTCTAGTGCTAGAAATTAAATGAAATGAAAATCTTTTGAGGGGCTATTATCAAAGTCATTCCAGATTTCTCTCTCAGGCTTTCCCCCCTATTTTTCTGACCCTGAAGTGGGACAGGTGGGTCCTGATCCCTTGAGACAGTGCCTCCCACCTTTGCCTCATTTTCACCACTCAAGAAATACAGGCCAGCAAACCCTTCTTTTCCGGAAAGGAAGACATGATTGTCTCCCATAGTGGGGACCTCCAAAGCATGAAACAGGAAGGATTTCTGCTGTTGGTTAATTGTTTATTTCCCCATACATTGTTTCCTTATTTTTCTTAAAATATTTTTATTGATTTCAGAGAGGAAGGGAGAGAGAGATAGAAATATCAATGATGAGAAAGAATCATTGATCGGCTGCCTCCTGCAACTCCCTGTGGGGTTCAAGCCTGCAACCTGGGCATGTGCCCTGACCGGGAATCGAACCTGTGATCTCTTGATTCATAGGTCGACACTCAACAGCGGAGCCCCACCGGCCAGGCCCCATATGCTGTTTTTAATTAAAATTTTTTTTCAAAATTCTATTCCACATTGACTTCCCTCATTTCGAAAAGGAAAGACAAGGCGAACTCGAGATCCAAGAGCACATGTCAGTGGGGTTTCTGTAGGATTAACTCCAGAAATCCCTCTGAGAGAGCAGGTACTGTTTTCCAAGAGCCTGTCCTAAGGAAACAAACTCAGCGCTGAGAAATACTTGCTGGGTCTGTGAAGGAGGGAGGATCTTTCTCAGAAACATCTACAGAAGTTTATGGACACTCTATTTCAGTGGTTCTCAACCTGTGGGTCGCGACCTCTTTGGGGGTCGAACGACATTTTCACAGGGGTCGCCTAAGACCATCGGAAAACACAGGTATTTACATTATAATTCATAACAATAGCAAAATTACAGTTATGAAGTATGGTTGGGGGTCACCCCAACATGAGGAACTATATTAAAGGGTCGCGGCATTGGGAAGGTTGAGAACCACTGCTCTATTTGGATAGTGAGCGGCAATTTGATTTCCCTTTAGCTAGAGTCAGTGCCTTTTAATTGCAGGCAGGTTTGCAGCAAGAGGCACAATCAGGAAGCTGGAATCGTCCACTCACCTCTTTGGGGGCATCAGCCTCAATGAATTCGGAATAAATCAGCTTGGCTTTGGAAGCAATCTTTTCGGCACTTTCCGTCTTCTTGAAGTCTTCACAGGCAAGCCAGAACTCAACGTTTTCTTCACTAAATTCTGACTTGAGAAACGTTCGAAAAGCCTCTAGGCCAGCTATAAGATATGTAAGGGAAATTCTGTATGCCATATAACTCAGCAACATGCCCCAAGTAAGTGTGTTATACGGGGTGAGCACTCACGGAGTCTTCAGTGGCAAATATGTATCATTCCTCCAAATATAGCAGTTATATGTGTGAGCTTTTAACTTCAAAAACCTTACCTGGATCAGACATCATAAATATAAGATATTTTATCTGTCGTTCTACAATTAGCTTCATTAACCAAGAAAACCTGTACTTTTTCTCTTTAGATCTGAGGAATCCAGGAATTAAATTTAGGGGAAAGTCTTAAGGTCAGCTACTTCATAGAAAAACCCAGAAACTGATTTTTAGACCCATTGCATTGAGCTTAGACCAAGTTAATGAGGTTTCTAATTTAGAGCCAGAATTTCTTAAAAAAAAAAATCTTTATTTCAGAGAGGAAGGGAGAGCTGGAGAGAGAACCATCAATGATGAGAAGGAATCATTGATTAGCTGCCTCTTGCACACTCTCTACTGGGGATGTGCCTGCAACCTGGGCATATGCCCTGACCAGAAATCAAACCGTGAACTAGTTCATCGGTCCATGCTCAACCACTGAGCCACACAGGCCAGGCACAGAGTAAGAATTTCTTGGTGGTTCTGAGTTATTGGAGAAACACAGCTTGATGCTGGGAGATTACATAATGTTGGTTTGTCTTATTGCAGTGAAGGGACAGGGGTTGGCGATTATTAGTTTGGGGTGAATATATTGGCCGACTCTCATCCCTAACTAAAAAAAGCACCTGGCAAGATATTTGGTGTGAATGCTTCTCCCTTTAATAGGTGGAGTGAAATAGACTTAACTATTTTTTTTAAATTTTTGCAATAGAGGTGAAATAAAAAGTTACTGCAAAAGGTTATCGGGTGCCAATTAAAATTCTCTGTAGAAATATTGGAGACTCTGAATGTCATTAATATGTGAGTGCTGTAAAAAGTTCAATGACCTGCATGCTTCCTGAATTAAAAATCCACCCAGAAAGCTCCGATCACACAAATTCAGGTTTTAAAAATTCTCTTAGTAGCCCTTAAAGAAAATTTACTAGGAGGTCGGTCCAAACAATGTGAGTTTGAGACTTCTACCCAGAATTGATGATAAGATGTATCATGTATTGAGGATAAAGTGTGCTTTTCAGAATACTACAAGAATAGTATAGGTTCATGAAGGCACCTGAAGCTTTTCCCCAATGAAGATGAACACTACCTAACTACGTCCTGGGGAGACAGATAGTTAGAGATCAAGAAGCAATTGTTCTCCCATCGCGAGATTTCAGCGAAGGAGCATTCTGGACTTACAACTGTGATCGTTAAGGCACCCAATGGAGCAGGATATACAGCCCAAAGCGGAGCTAGTGATGGCTGTCATGGACACACTATTTATGGAACTATTTTTCTATTCTGTGTATACAATTTTGATGTCCAAACGATGTCAAGTGAATTTGGAATAATAAGCTGCATACAATTAAAATCCGATGATCTGCTGAAACCGGTTTGGCTCAGTGGATAGAGCGTTGGCCTGTGGACTCAAGGGTCCCAGGTTTGATTCCGGTCAAGGGCATGTATCCTGGTTGCAGGCACATCCCCAGTGGGGGGCATGCAGGAGGCAGCTGATCAATGTCTCTCTCTCATCTTTATTTCTAACTCTCTATCCCTCTCCCTTCCTCTCTGTAAAAAAATCAATAAAATATATTTAAAATAAATAAATAAAATCAGATGATCTGCAGGCAGGCTCTGTGGATGGAATGGCAGTTGGTTAGATCTAGCCAGGGCTGATGAAAGAAAGACATCAGTCATCATTGGAGAAACCTACCATATTTTCCGGGGTATAAGATGACTTTTTAACCCAGGAAAATCTTCTCAAAAGTCAGGAGTCATCCTTTTTTTGGTGTAGTGTTTCTTGTATGAATATATCACAACTTATGATGTCTTATAGGGTGGCTATATCCCAAACTCTGTATTTTAACTGGGAAAGTTGGGGGTTGTCTTATACGCCCAGTCATCTTAAACGCCGGAAAATACGGTACTCTAATGCCTATGGCCAGTTATGGGAGGCATCTCCTCATGTCAACAGAACAGTATGGTAATCTGGTGAGCCGTCTGATTGTCAAGAGCGTTGCAGGCACGTAAGCTCTTTCTCGATGGTGTAAAATACAAGAACCAAACAGCTGTTTGGATGAATCTGTGGGCAGGAATTACACATCCCAGGGGATGTGCCTACTCAAGCATCTGCTCTGTTCTCTGAGCCTCAGCGCTGTGTCCTGTGGGACAGTCCCCCTCCCCCTCTCTGAGCTGCGAAGTCACCGCAGACTGAGAAACTCCCTGCTCTGAGCTAAGCCAGCCTGTTCCACTGGGTATCCATTTAACAAAACCAAGCCATTCAAAACTCTCAAAAATGCAATTCTGGCCAAAACCAGTTTGGCTCAGTGGATAGAGCATCGGCCTGTGGACTGAAGGGTCCCAGGTTCGATTCTGGTCAAGGGCATGTACATTGGTTGCGGGCACATCCCCAGTAGAGGGCGTGCAGGAGGCGGCTGATTGATGTCTCTCTCTCATCAATGTTTCTCACTTTCTATCCCTCTCCCTTCCTCTCTGTGAAAAATCAATAAAAATATATTTTAAAAAAATGCAATTCTGTGTTCTTGAGGTGTTCCCTATCTGACCTTAGTTGAATTATAGGATGAATGTGAATTATTTTATGTCTGTGCTTTAGGAATGAGTTATTTAAGAGTGATAAGATCAGAATACAATTTCATCTAATTCAATATGACTCTATATATGAATGAACAGCTATGGAAAATTTATTCGGCTTTGTCATGTGTTAAACTCTTCTAATATTCTGATATTGACTTTATGGATTTAAAATGGGAATGCCACTTGATTAGTTCAAACAATACAATATTTTAAATTTTCTCTATATGTCTCTGTAGTAATTGCCCCCTCATTTGAGAGAGAATGGCTACAAAGCAGAATGATTTATCACAAGAAGTTCCAGCAACTTTCATCAGTGACTATATTGAGACTTCTGGGATATTTTATTTATAATTGGCCAAGATTATTGAGTCATCCTATCTCATATAAATACACATTAACATGTGTGTACATTAGCATGCACACATTCATTTAAATATTTTAACTGGAAAAGTTGGGGATTGTCTTATACGCCTAGTCGACTTAAGGTTTTGTATTTCCTAAAAACATAAGAAGCTCAGTTGAGATAAATACTTTGTAAACTTTACTTTGGCCTAAAAGACATGAAAAACAAGTGCCTTCTCTAAGTTCTCAACTTTTCAGTAGTTTGTATGTTCCTTTCAGCTTGTAAGAAAAATAGTCAGTATATGCATCACACAATAATGAGTCTTAAGGCAATGACAAGGTTCTGCACTTGCTTTCTGTTTTAATGTTTGGAGTTCCTATAAGCATGTTTTATTTTTGGCCCATCCCACTTCCCCTTAGACTCCAGGCCAGTATGAATTTATGTAACTGGAGAATCTCATCCTTTGACTATAGATCAAAGTCACACGATAGAACACGTCTATTGCTTTCAGGGTTTTGCAATGTGCT
Source organism: Lasiurus borealis (assembly GCA_004026805.1). Taxonomy (NCBI): domain Eukaryota; kingdom Metazoa; phylum Chordata; class Mammalia; order Chiroptera; family Vespertilionidae; genus Lasiurus; species Lasiurus borealis. Next base: position 39,217 of record PVJN01006819.1, read on the forward strand.
TTTCAGTGTTGTACCTGCAGGCCTATCCTGAGGTGGCTCTCACCTTGGTTGGTTAAAAGGGTGTCCATGTTTTCAGACCACGCCGCTGCCTCAGTCGTTGGTGACCTGTGGAAACAACATCTACCCTTGACAATAGCATTGTGATCTTTTTCTGCTGCAGCCTACGGTCACATCTGAGTTACGTGTGTTCGGTGAATGACCTCATTTAAATGACCTTTGCCCCATGGATCCGAGGGCGAAACATCAACCAGAATTATCCAGGGTGGGCTAGAGTAGGCTTACATTTATGCGTTTATATTCTTGTATAATTACAACGCATAAGCAGAGTAACCGTGTATTTGTGTGAGCTTTGCCGTGAAAATTGACTGTGGAGCTGGAGCCAAAATAACACTTAGTATTTCATGGGGTTTTGGCTGATTTCCTTTCTGTTTCCTTCATTAAGCGAGCCCCATCAAGGCCAGCAGTCCCCACATTTTGCGTCCAGAGAGGAGCCGGGCCAGATGGGAACGGCGTGAAAGCTACCAGTTACCCCGCTAATCGCGCCGGCCAGAACCAGTTGTATGGCATTAAAACACGGTGGCATCCAAAGACTTAGCTGTTCACACTCAATTAGCGGTGTGCTGGAGAACGGGAGATTCAAGCCAGGAGCCCGTGTGCCCGGGGAAGTGACAGCTGTCTCCTTAGCCAGCATCAGAGCCATCTTCAAATGAGTAAGTTAACATGGCGACAAGGAATAATCTCCGCCAGGATCATACATGTCTTTTGTCTCTAACTCAAACACTTAATGCATTTGCAAAGCTTTACCTAAAGGATGCTCAGTGGAACCTCTATAGACTTTAGCAAGGCTAAAAACAAACCGAGTCGTTGGCATGTTTTAGAAACGGACAAGACATCAGTGGAGAAGAGAGAGAAATAAATCAGGAAGACAGGCAACAGTTAGCATTTTTGTCATAAATGAAGGAAATGAGGGTTTCATTGGCACACCTTCTGAGATAGAAATAGCTTTAAAGGGCAACTCACTTCATTGGCATCTTCCGTCGCTCTGTCCGACTGTCACGGGTGATGCCACGTTTCACTCTTCCGATGGATCTCGAGGCTGAAGGTGGTAGGACAGCAGGGATGTCACAGTTACTAAGCAGATACCTGTCCCCTGGGTCACCGTTAGCATTCTTCCAATCATGCCTAAGGTTTTTCATTTTGTGGTTACTTTCCTCTGGTCAAAACTCTTAAACTGCTAAGTCACAAATAACTCTCTGAACCAAGGCGACATCGCTACCGGTCTGTGGTGTGGCTGAAATAAATTCCACGTGAAAGTTTGGTTCCTAAAGCTCATAGACATGCATTTGCAACCCAACTATTGTTCACACGAGGTGAAATCAACTCTGAAAAAGAAATGTATAAAGTTCAATATTTACCTTCCAGTCTTTCAGCTACCAAAAGATTATTTTGGCCAAAACCGGTTTGGCTCAGTGGCTAGAGCCTGTGGACTGAAAGGTCCCAGGTTCAATTCTAGTCAGGGGCATGGACCTTGGTTGCGGGCACATCTCTAATGAGGGGCGTGTGGGAGGCAGCTGATCAATGTTTCTCTCTCATTGATATTTCTAACTCTGTCCCTCTCCCTTCCTCTCTGTAAAAAATCAATAAAATATATTAGAAAAAGATTATTTTATTTTTCTTGGTTCCTTGATTTTCAAAAGTCTAAAGAAGACTCTACTTTTAACAGTTATCTCACACAACTATATATGTCTAACTATTTTTACAATTTGATTTATGGACTAAAATGTCACAATGTAAGGCATTATGCTTTTTTTTTTTGAAATGTGTGTGCTTTTCACAGCTTAATCATGTATATTTTCCTATATTTTTTAACCCTGAATCTCATGGCATTTTATGCCAATAATTTTTTTTTTAATATATTTTGTTGATTTTTCATAGAGAGGAAGGGAAAGGGATAGAAAGCCAGAAACATCCATCAGCTGCCCCCTGCACGCCCCCTAGTGGGGATGTGCCTGCAACCAATGTACATGCCCTTGACCTGAATCGAACCTGGGACCTTTCAGTCCACAGACCGACACTCTATCCACTGAGCCAAACCGGTTTCGGCCCAATATTTCTTTATGAAATGCTAATGTTTAAGATTAAATTGCTTGAGTATATTTATCAGCACCAAGGCCACATATGGCCATGTTTATTCGTGCTCAAAGTTGTGTACGTATCACCCCACGCCGCATCAAGCTTGTATCCCAGCTGAACAGAGTTCTTGTGGAGTAAAATTCTCCTGGCGTGTATTTCTGAGCCTCAGTGCAAATCAGACCCTCCTGGGAGAGGGATGAATTTCAGGGCGGAAGGGAGAAGGAGCCAGGAGACAGCAGCGATCTGCGTCTCCCCTTCCTGAACGTGACCGCTGCATTTGGTGGGTCGGTAGGAAGGCCACGGGCACGGCTGCACGGGTCCCGAGCTAACGAGCCCGGTGGGAGCGGAAGGGCTGACCTAAAAAGCCAGCGTGTCATTAAGAAAGGATCTCATCAATTAGCGCGGCCCATTTTGTGCATTCAAGCCCCATTAAGTAATGTTCTTATGATATGCAAGAGCCGAATCGTTAAGTAGATTCAGACTTTGTTTTGCTGAGGGGGGATAATGAACTTCTAACTTGACAACATATGCATGAACGTTGAGGAGAAATAAACTATTAAAAATAAACTGTTAAAATGTAGAAACTCCCTCCACCCCCTATTAAAAAGATGCTAAGTCTGTAAGAAAACAGGAGCCAGAGGAGGCTGATTTGACAGACACGCTTTAAACTAAAAAATGACATTTCTGGATTTCTGGTTTGCATTCAGGGCAGCATTCCGCATGACCCCTGACTGTTCATTTACTGGGCACGTCCCCTTCCTTACATGCTTTTAATTTTTCAGGGGAAGCTAAGAAGTGGATCCGGTGAATGAGAATGAAGGCTCCTGAGGCACGAGAGGTGAGTAAATGCCCTCTCTTCTTAGGCTGAATGGCTCCCAGTCATCTTGGCCAAAGAGGGCCATGTGTGGTGGTACCTCGAGATACGAGTTTAATTCATTCCGTAACCTTGAGGCGTGGGAAACTATGAGACGCTCGAGTCGAGGTAAACTGGTGGGTCGTGTGTAGCCGGCCGATCGGCGATTACTCCTATATTAAATGTTACTTGTATTTCAAAGCAAAAATCGCTCGCTCAACAGCTCGTATCTCAAAAATCTCGTATGTTAGGGCACTCGTATCTCGAGGTACCACTGTATTATTGAGACATCTCGACGTCGCAATGCTTAGTCCCAGAGGTTATAATGCCATTGGAACACAGCTCCTGCGAGTGTGATGGGCTGAGCATCTTACAAAGTGCTAGTTATTTATGTTTCCTTTATTCCCCTTCTCCTTGATTTACATTCACAGAACCATAGTTAAGATGTAGCGTGAGATGCTATTGGCCATACCGTTAGCATCATGCAACCCATGGCGGTTTCTCTGTAAGGATATGAGATTTATTCTCCGGCGTTTTGAGTTGTAGAATATGTAAGAGATCGCTATAGGTGGTATAGGAATACAAAAATTCAGTCGGATAACATGAAATGGGCAATTTGGGAAGTTGTGAGTAGAATGAATTGGAAGAGTGTGAGAATAAAGGCAGGGTGGGGAGAGGTAGAAGTACAGGTGGTGGTTGGAACAGGAGATGATGGGTTCGCTCAAGGGCTATGGCAGGGGATGCAAAAGTGCATGTTAGTCATGGGTGCCTGTGTGGAAGGGACAAGACAGAATGGGTCACAGGACAGAGCTCAGACTGGCAACCTGCAGACAGTCTTCTTACCAGCACTCACAGTGACAACCAAAGAAGAGCTGGTTTGGAGAAGCGAGCTGGAAGAATCCAGTTTAGACATCCAGAAAGATGTTGACAAAGTGTGATCAGCTCCTGTCACACGCAGGTGACAGCACTTCACCGCTAAAGGTGGGAGAAGAAGAATTATGTAACATCGCACCTGGAGAGTCAGGGAAATGCTAAGGGACGTATGCCAGTTAGAGAATGACAAATGCCATCTGACTTCACTTACAGGTGGAATTTAATGAGCAAAATAATTCAACAAACAAAGTAGAAACAGACTCATAGATACAGAGAGCAGACTGACAGCTGTCAGAGGGGAGGAGGCGGGGGCTGAATGAAAACGGTAAAGGGATTAAGCAAACACACACACACACACACACACACACACACACACACAACACCCACAACCAACCAAACAAAAAAACTCCCAAACTTAAAATATGGTGATTACCAGAGGGAACTGGGGTGGGGGAGGTGGAAGAAGGTAAAGGGGGGAGCACAGGGTGACGGAAGGAGACAGGATTTGGGGTGGTGAGTGCACAATACAATACACAGATGATTATTATAGAATTGGATCCCTGAAACCTATATAATTTTATTAACCAATATCATCCCAATAGATTAAAAAAAGAGTTTAATTCTGGTGCTTGCATAATTTCATCTCAGTGAGAGTCTAACACTTGGTGAAGTGCTAGACAATGTTTGTATATATATATTTTTAATTTATTTTATTGATTTTTTTACAGAGAGGAAGGGAGAGGGATAGAAAGTCAGAAACATCGATGAGAGAGAGAGACATCGATCAGCTGCCTCCTGCATGCCCCACACTGGAGATGTGCCAGCAACCAAGGCACATGCCCCTGACTGGAATTGAACCTGGGACCTTTCAGTCCACAGGCTGATGCTCTATCCACTGAGCCAAACCGGTTCCAGCCAATATTTGTATTTTTGAAAGCATAGTGAATTGGTTGCATGACACCCAAGTGAAAATGCCATCAATAATGTTTTTGGGAAAGAACAATCATAGTTAAAATAATTCACTTAAAATGTGTCAGAAACCTCCTCCATATTATCTCCTTGGCCATGATTCTCTGAGAGAGCCACTATTTTTATTCCCACTTTACGTACGAGGAGACTAAGACTCAGAGAAGTGAAATGACTTGCTTAAGGCCACATTGCTCAAAGAGGGTAGAGATGGAGCAAGATTGAAAAGCAAGACTTGGGTGTTTTCTGTTTCTTTATATTTCAAATTTTTGACTTGATTCTTGCCTTTCTCTAGTCTGCTGTTAGGACTCTGTATAATATTTTTTATTTCAGTCAGTGTCTCTAGTTGGTCCTTTTTCATCTCTTCTTGGGACTCGCTAAATTTATGCATCGTCTCTAGCATCTCTAGTTGGCTCTTTTGCATCTCTAGTTGGCTTCTTTGCATCTCCTCTTGGCTCTCCCTAAATTTATCCATCTTTTCTAGCATATTCTTGAAAAACCTTATAAGTGTGGTTTTGTATTTGAGTAGTTCAACCTGTGAGATTGAATTTCACTGAGGACATAGCGCAGAAAAAAATAGCGCATAGAGCCAAGGGCATAACTACTTATTCAAGAAATATTTAAATTCTTTAGGAGCTGTGATAGGCAGAAAACACTTAACATGAACTGGGGAAGAAGACAGCACACTAGGTCAGAGGCAGACTAAGTTAGAGAGTGTCATGGATCTCCTTTAGGAACGCCGTTGATGGCATTTCGGCGGGTACAAAAGATGATCAGGAGTGTCACGTGACTTAGAGAGGCTCCAGAGAAGGAGGGGAGGTCAGAGATTGTGTGACTGGCCAGCGTGGTCACTGGGAGAAGGACAGGGCCAGCAGGAATGGCAGCCCACAACCAAGTCTCGCGAGTATTCATCCATATCATGTTCTCATTCAAATGAAAACAAGGAAGGATGATAATTATTATCGCTATTGTTGTTAGTTTTACAGTTGTCTTTCTGGATTTAAAGAACAGGCTCCTAAAAGCAGTTATGTGGGGGCCGAATCATTTACAATTTGTCTCTTTTTATAAATAGAAGGGAAGAGAAAATAATATTTTCCCGTTCTGCTCTGCCTCCGGTTACGAGACGTAATTTATAAAGCAGCGAGGCTGCGTGTTGGACGGCTTATGAATTATTTCTGAGAGCACTCTGAGGAAGAAGTTTGAGACGTTCTGAGCAACGGCAACGCCACTGAGATGTGTCTAATCTCCCAAAGTGGCTGCTTAGGAAGAGAACGCTCGTCTCGCTGCTTAGATCTCGGGACGCTTGTTGACAAATCCGTCGCGTCGCTTGCTAGTCACATCTCAGGATTGTGTGTCCTAAGTGCTCTCTCTTTGTGTGACGTTCGCATCCCAAGTCACTAATAGTCAAAGAAACATCTGCCTCCGAGAAGTGAAACACTGAGAAGTTTAACAAGCCTTCTGATGCAGGCAAAAATGCGTTTTTTATGCTTGAAAAGTTAAACATCGTTTTGCATATCAATGCATTCATCTACCTAAATTAATTACAATTAATTTTGAATAGTAGGATAGAGATGAGAAAAGCAAAACGTATTATCCGGATAAAACCATCAGCTTCTCTCTGTCTCTCTTTTTCTCTTTTGTAAAGAATTTTTAAGGTCATGCTGTGATCTCATAGTCTTCATAGGTATTAATGGACTTAGTCTTTCTTTACTGTAACTGAGGAACTTAACAACATAGAGACCAATAACCATTTCATTGATTTTTCTCCCCCACATTTCAAATTTCTGTGTTGGCATCTGTACACTCAGCCTCTATTTGATTTTTCTCCAGAATTAAACTTCCCTTTCTCCTTACTAGGTGATAAAAAGTTCAGTAGATCATGCAAAAAAACATGGAAGGTAGGATAGCCACCATGGAGATAGTAATAAAGCTCAATAAAGTAACTTATAAAGGAATATTTCAATTGGAAAGTAGGTCATCTTTGGCTAAAATATTTTGTTTACTTTTTGTGGCCCAACAGAATATTCAAGACCTTTGATTTGGGAATAAATATCACTGTCTGGGTAGTAAAATTTTGACATATTAAAAAAAATGACTGCACATGGTAGCTTTTGAAATATGCACTTGAGAGAAGATGCTAAAATCCTAGTGTTTGAGAGCACTAATGTATATATATAAAAGCCTAAGTGACCAAATGACTGAATGACCAGTCGACCGGTCGCTATGATGTGCACTACCACCAGGGGACAGATGATTAATGTACGGGATCAGGTTGCCTCCTCTCTGGATCGGGCCTGCGGTGATTGGGCCAAAACCAGCTACCCAGCATTCCCTAGAGGGACCCAGATTGTAAGAGGGTACAGGCCAGGCCGAGGGACCCCACCAGTGCACGAGTCCTCTAGTCCATGATAAGAATGGAAAAACACAAGTTCTGGATATATATCTCTAAATGGAATTTCTCTGTTATATACAGATACACTTCAAGCATAGCCTGCAATATGCTCTACTAATGTATAAGGCAGTATCTTCCTTTATTGTATTGTCATTAGTAGAATCAAATTATCTAAATCATGATGTAAATTCAAGTGTATTTAATTCTGCTATTGCAATCAGATCCAAATTTCAACTTGGGAGAACTTCATCCCTCCCTACTTATTGGTTACCTAGAATGGAAAAGAAATAGAGGAAATTCTCCTCAATCCAGCACCTTTCTTCCTCAAAACACAAGATGAGATTACTATTTTCTCTATAGCAAGATATTTACTCTTGCATAATAATTTCGGTTTTACATAAAATGTATATGAAAACACACACACACACACACACACACACACACACATACAGTGGTACTTCGAGATACGAGTTTAATCCGTTCCATAACCTTGAGGCATAGGAAACTATGAGACGCTCGAGTTGCAGTAAACTGGTGGGTCGTGTGCAGCCAGCCGATCCGCGGGATTACTCCTATCTCAACTGTTGCTCGTATTTCAAAGCAAAAATCGCTTGCTCGACAGCTCGTATCTCAAAAATCTCGTATCTTAGGGCACTCATATCTCGAGGTGCCATTGTATGTGTATATATATATATATACATATACATATATATATATATATATATATATATATATATATATATATATATATATATATATATATATATATATATATATATATATATGTACTAAATATGTATATATTTAACTTTTAAACTTGGGAAATTTATTTTTACAGAATGGAGAAAAAAGACAGTGGATCCCAGTCATTCTTTTTAGCAAGCATTAGTACAATATCTGAAGATACTTAGGGATATTCAATCATCTAATATTTTGACAGGATGAATGAGCTTCTCTTAATTTGTGGATTATTGCTGGAAGAAGTCTCTTTGCCACCTTAGAAAGAAGTCCGGAAGTCATCAAATTTGTGCACTGCTGGGAATCAGACTGTGGCAGCATCAGTGTCTTCCCCTGAATGTCATTACTTTGACTGTTTGAGCCTTTTAATCATCTGAGCAGGGTGCTTTGGCGTGACGTATAGACTGGCTGCAGGAGACTCAGGGATGTCCTACATACATTAATTTTCAATCAATCGATTTGCAGACAGCGTGTTTTACAGAGAGGACACGATACCAAGTTGTTAATGTAGGTGTGAGTACAATGAGAACACTTTTTTCAGCAACAACACAAATCTTCATTGGTTTCCCAGTGTTGATCTAGCGCCTCTGGAATCCTTAGCATGATAGTATGTAAACGCCTGCTATAAAACACACATGTTTTTCTTCCTCTCTCAGATAAACTGCCTCTCTTCTCTAACCACTCTAATGCATGGAATGTTCACTTGGACTTTTCTACTCATTTTTTTTGCCTTCTAAATACCTCCGAAGTGTAGCTTTATAATCACTTCTTTTTTTTAAAAAATATATTTTATTGTTTTTTACAGAGAGGAAAGGAGAGGGACAGAGAGTTAGAAACATTGATGAGAGAGACATCGATCAGCCGCCTCTTGCACGCCCCCTACTGGGGATGCGCCTGCAAACCAAGGTACATGCCCCTGACCGGAATCGAACCTGGGACCCTTCAGTCCACAGGCCGACGCTCTATCCACTGAGCCAAACCGGTTACGGCTATAATCACTTCTTTTAGAAGCCTTTGGAGTTGTCCAAGGACCCCTCTTATCCATAACCTTCAGCTTGTAGAACGCAAGATTACTCACCACCTTTTCCTATTGCAACCCTGTGCCCGGTCTTACTTCCTTTTTTTTTTTTTTTAAATATATTTTTTATCGATTTCAGAGAGGAAGGGAGAGGAAGAGAGAGGTAGAATCACCAATGATGAGAGAAAATCATTGATCCATTGCCTCCTGCATGCCCCGTACTGGGAATTGAATTGTGACCTCCTGGTTCATTGGTCGATGCTCAACCACTGAGCCACATGACTGGGCCAGTCTTATTTCCTTGTCTGAGGCAGAGTGTCTTGGACATCTCATGGCGCATGACACAGTATGTTGCACTCTAAGAGTGCCCAGTGGATATGTTTGTGGAAAAGATAAAATGAGATGGATATGGTCAGAAACCAATGTGTAAGAATAAGAAAATTCTGAAGGTGTTAAAAAAAACAAGTAACAATGAGGAGGAAGTTACTAAGTAAAATATCTAATGATAGTGATTGTCCCTAATAAGCCTCTATTGCATGCCAGGCACCATATGTAGGCTCACATAGACAGTTTGATTGCATTCTCGGGGAGATGCTGAGATCCTCATTACGTGCGTGAGGAAACAAGCTTAACATGTCCATTCCTTCTGCCCCTGAGCCACACTGTGTGCCAGCTGAGTGGCGCTCCCGCTATGCGAGTTTATTGACCACCAGGGGCAGCTCCTGCACTTGGTGGTCAGTGTGCATCATAGCTGCCGGCCAGTTGTCCAGTTGTCCGGTTGCTTAGGCTTTTATATAAATAGACGAGAGGCCCGGTGCACAATATCCATGCACAAGTAGGGTCCCTAGGCCTGGCCAGAGATCAGGGCTGATCTGTGGGGTCCCCACTTGCACCCACCTTGGCCTGGCACTGCCCACTTGCCTGCTCCACCATCCTGTGGCGTTCCCGCCTCCACTGCCACCCGCTGCCAGTGCCCTGTTGCCGACACCCATCATGCTCTGTGCTGCCCCCTAGTGGTCAGTGCAGGCTTAACTCCTGGTTGGTCGAACTCCCGCCCATGGGGACAATTTGCATATTAGCCTTTTATTATACAGGCTAATTCTAGATTCACAGGAAATTATAAACGCAAGATAGAGAGGTCCCATGTACCCTTTGCCCAGTGTCCCCCAGGGGTCACATCTTATGTAATTATAGCAGCTTAACCAGTTGGCATCGGGACCTGTGTATTTAGTGCTGTCATTTCATCACAGGTGTGGATGCATGTAACCCATCACCTCAGTGACCTCCTTCACACTGTATGATCATCTCCTCTGCCTTTTATCTAACCCCTAGAAGCCATTCATCCACTTTCATGTCTCTTTTTCTTGTCATCTTTTTTTTTTTTAATATATTTTATTGATTTCCACAGAGAGGAAGGGAGATAGAAAGTCAGAAACATCGATGAGAGAGAGACATCGATCAGCTGCCTCCTGCATGCCCCACAGTGGAGATGTGCCCGCAACCAAGGTACATGCCCCCAACCAGAATCGAACCTAGGACCTTTCAGTCCGCAAGCCGACCCTCTATCTACTGAGCCAAACCGGTCTCGGCTATTTCTTGTCATCTTGACAGTGGTCTGAAGAATCATTGATTTTTTGATATTAAAGAAAATTCTCTATGCTGATGTTTTTATATTATTAGCACTGTTTGTGCCAATAAATGTATATATGTATCTATCTACACACACACACACACACACACACACACACACACACGTATCCCTCTGTGAATACTTTCATGTGTTTTTTCTATGTGCAGATTTCCAAGTGCAATGTAATTATTATTTCTACTTTCCCAATGTGCAGTTCACATGGAGGTGAAATACTATTCTAAAGGGAACAGCAAATCATATTTCTGACTTTTAGTTCAGTTTCTCAGCCGGTGCGACATGAAATCTCTGTTAAGTGCAACTGCTAAGGTTTTATCCCTCTGAGAAATAGATCCCTTTCACGGAGAAACCTACATAAGGGGCGCCTTATACCAAATGTAGATCAATGATCGAAGTGAAGGGAAAACTCCCCTGGTGGGAAAATCATTTTAGTGGAATAATTGTAGAATTATTCTCGTAGAATTTGTCATCATCCTAGGGCTTTGCCAACTTCATTTTAACTCAGATGTAACCATATATATATAGTTGGCCAGAAGACTCACTGATTTTTCTGATATTGAAAGAAACTCTATGCTGGTTTTTGACATTATGACTGTAGATAACCATACATGTGTCTGTGGAAACAGTTAATATCCATTACACGTGCATCACATCTGTCTGTATTTAGCTGTGTGTTTGCTTTTATTTGTCAAATGTTGCACTTCTTAGGGTTAAATAATGAAACATGATATAAACATTTATATGAGACAAAATTAGTTTTTCACAGTTTTTTCCCCCTCCAAACTATATATTTTTTTGGCATGAGTTCCTTAGCATAAGCCTATACTTTTGTCTAATAAATTACTAGGTTAATAATCTCTGGGCTGTGCATGTTTACGGCTTGGCAAATGACTTTTCCCCATTCCAAATATGCATTTATTTGCATTATCTCAACGACTATTTGGATGATCTTCAATAAATCTCTCTACACCACCTTAAGGCTGACGATATTTAAATCTTCAGCTGCAGCTCCGGTCCTTCTCCTGCTCACTTATTTTTTCACCTTCTTAAAATGTCCTCAAACTTATAAGCTTATGTACACGCTTCTCATCTCAGCCTCGGCTTCTTTCACCATGTCTTTTCCAGTCCATTTTCTGTCATCTACTCAGTGACCTGAGCAAAGGCAATTCAGGGAATCATTTCTGACTCTTCCCTCTCACTGACCACATTCCATGTGCTTTCTTCATATCACCCCATTCATTCATTCATTCATTCATTTCACCTTCTTTTTCAGTAAACCTGCGGTTCGGTTTTGCCTGCCTGAAGTCTTGCAAACAAACGAATGCAATTTCCTTCCTGGCCAACCTTTACGCTGCCTCAGGAGGGAGAGGCAGGTGACTGATGGTTTCTCATCTTAGACTTCTCTCTCTGCAGCACCCTCATTTCATCTGAAATTTCCATCTCCCTCACCCTTCCTTTTAAAATGCAATCCTTGTCTTCTATTTTTAAAGATGCTTATATTGATTTCAGAGAGGAAGGGAGAGGGAGAGAGAGATAGAAACATCAACGATGAGAGAGAATCATTGATAGGCTCCCTCCTGCACGCCCCCCACTTGGGATCAAGCCGGCAGCCTGGGCATGTGCTCTGACTAGGAATGGAGCTGGGACCCTCTGGCTCAATGCCCAGCCACGGAGCCACACTGGCTGGGCAATGTGTGGTTTTTTAAATAAACTGTTCAGAGAAGCAGCAGCGATAATGCTGGTGTCATATACACCTCTTACTCTTTCTGCCCTCCCTGCCTTAACATGTTACATTATCCGGGTGTATTCATCAAAACGAAGCAGTCCACCTGGATGTATTCCTGTGAACCAGACTCCAAACTTTATTCAGATTTCATCTAGTTTCCTACCGATGCCCTCTTTCTGTGCCAGGACCCAACCCAGAATGCCACAGTGCATTGAGACAAAACTTACTTTGATAGAGAAAATGAAATCCATTTGTTGAAAACTTAGTTGAAGACAATTTTCAGATTAACCAGATTAACCAGCCAGTCAATCTTAATCCCATGAAAAAAAATTAGAGAGAAGAGCACCAGAAGAGCAAGCAAGTAGAAAAAGCGTAGTGAGCCGAAACCGGTGTGGCTCAGTGGATGGAGCTTTGGCCTGCGGACTGAAAGGTCCCAGGTTCGATTCCAGTCAAGGGTATGTACCTGGGTGGTAGGGACATCCCCAGTGGGGGGCGAGCAGGAGGCAGCTGATCGATGTCTCTCTCTCATCCATGTTTCTAGCTTTCTATCCCTCTCCCTTCCTCTCTGTAAAAAATCAATAAAATACACACACACACACATATATTTTAAAAAAAAAGCGTAGTGAAAGGTGGGGCAAGTGTCTCAGCTATTTGAATGGGGAGCTCTAATGTAGGAGTCCGTGCTGTGTGTGTGTGTGTGTGTGTGTGTGTGTGTGTGTCGAGGGGGGGTGGCGGGGAAGGGGTATGGCCAGGAAACCCTAGGAACACTCAATTTAGGAAATGCATCCTGAGTGGGCAAAATGAGCCATTGCAAACAAACATTTCAATGACCAGTGTAAGTGTGTTTGAGAATAATGTTGCTGGACTGCATGGCTAATGATTGAATAGTTATGATTCCAAACCCCAAAAGGGAAAATCTTTGGGGGAAGGTTAAAAGTGTATGCACCGCTGAAACCGGTTTGGCTCAGTGGATAGAGCGTCGGCCTGCAGACTGAAAGGTCCTGGGTTCGATTCCGGTCAAGGGCATGTACCTTGGTTGCGGGCACATCCCCAGTAGGGGATGTGCAGGAGGCAGCTGATCAATGTCTCTCTCTCATCGATGTTTCTAACTTTCTATCCCTCTCCCTTCCTCTCTGTGAAAAATCAATAAAATATATTTTAAAAAAGAAGTGTATGCACCATTGGCCAGAAATGCAGATAGTCACATTTCTTCATCATAGTTCCCTTGGGTGGCAATGAAGGGGAGACTGGTGTGGGGACGGAGAAGGTGTTCTGAGGTTTGGGGTGACTAGTTTGATCACTGTCTTGCCATCACAGGATTTTATTTTCTTCAGCTGATACCTAACGCGTGATTGACCTTAGGGGTTTGAATGAATCATATTCAAATGAACCATCTCAGATTCCAAAGAGGGAAAACCTAACCTCTGGCTCAGCCATCTCCCCAGGAACCTGAGGGAGTGTCTGTGTGGGTCTTAAATTTCCCAGAGGCCTCAGCGGGTCCCCTGGCCCACTGTTACTTTCCCAGGAATGTATTGTGTGTCTGCAGGGACATTATATGACAAATCTCCATTAAATTTTTTTTTTTAAATGAGAAATTTCAAGAGGTTTACTTGCTATAACCTGTATTTGTGGGGGAGGGTATGTGGCTGTGGGTTTGTATTTATTTATTTATTTATTTATTTATTTATTTATTTATTTATTTTAGAATCATATTTTCCATTCTAAGAGAATATGATGTGCTACTCAGAAGGAAGGATGTTTTGAAAATGCAAAACATATTTTTAAAAAGCATCTTATCATCCTCCGATCAGGCTCTTCATGTTACACTGTTAGTGTGTCGGTGAGGTTCACGAAAATATAGTTTGATTTATGCTTCTTGTCCAGCCACATAGCAGGTCTTTTACCGTCTCATCACGTTTATCTTACACCTGGCTATGCAAATAATTCATAAAAAATGCAATAACGAGGCATAAAAGTAAAATTAATGAGAATTTGCTCCTTGCTATAAAGTGCCAATAACTTGCTTATTTATTTATATGTTTAACGTTAGTACCTGCATTTATGATCAGAAAACAGCCAGGATCAGGACGGTTTTTTATGAGTGAGGAATTTCATCGATCTGCTGGGGGATTATAGAGGCCCAGAGTCGTAAAACTTCCCACTAATTCCAATAAAATCCAGTCCTAAAGTCAAATAAGGGCAAGTTTATTAGGCACGTATCATAACAGCACTTGTAAATTAGGTCATTTTATGTTCTTGCAAATAAGGAAAGTAATTAAGTTAGTTTCATTAGTTGATGGACAGTTTTAAAAACTCCATTTCTTTTGAAAAAATCGAGGTGTATTGTTCTTTCTTTCACCAGATAAGTGGGTAGCAGAATAATTGGCTTGACAGAAAGTCCTAAGTCTAACAGAATAAAACAGTGTTGTTATTAATAGTGGCTTGTTTTTATTAAAAGCTTTAATATACTTACTTTAACAACGTGATGCATTAGCTTAGGACTTAAATAGTAGGATTTTTATTACATAAAATTTTCATTTAAAATAAATATGTAATTAGATGAATTAAAGACAGAGATTCATGAGAATATCTGTTATATAGTTTATGCTTTGAAAATATATTAATTGCAGGCTTTAGAAACAACATGGAGATTAAAATCTTTGTTAAGTCCTTAAGCATCATAAAGAGCCTGTGTGATTTCTTTTTTGCTAGCCAAATTTAATAGCATGCAAATGATTTATTTTAAAGTAGCCAAGCTGAAAAAGAGTTTTTCAATTTTTTAGTCAGCTGGCAAATTTTAATTTGCTTTGTTTTCTCTCTCGCAACTTTGTAGTCTCATTTTTGTTTCAGTAGGAAATTCAATTCACAATACAGCCAATCAAAAATATCATATTCTGATGATGTTTTCCACTGTTTGTAGCCCTGTTTTAGGTTATAAATATTTTTCATCCCAGATCATCCTGAAGGACTTATTACAATGCACAAATACACACACACACACACACACACATGCTTCCCTTGACATTATTTTATGGTCTGAGAGTTACCATTTATGAGTTTCTACTCTGTGCTGTCCACTGACCCAGCCTCTCATGCAAACGCTGTAATGTGAAACACTCCGTGTGCAAAATTCTTGCAAAGTGCATATGGCTGTTTTGTATGCATACATTCTCATTTAAATACGTAAGTGATGTTGTGTAATATATTCATCCTGCATCTCGTCTTTCAGACGCACCCATGTTGCTGTATCCTTTGCATGTCATTGATGGAACACACTTCATGGTGTTTGTCCACCCCATCCGCCCAGACATCACAGAGTTAGCTCAGGGGAGCATCCTGCTACCACCTCCTTTATCATCATTTTGTCGATGAGGAAACTGAGGCAAGGAGCGGGGAGGACTCTCCCAGGATTGCACACCTGGGGTCGGAATTCTGACAGTCCACTCCAGCTTCCACCAGCACACCGCGCCCCTACACTGGTCCCCTTATTTCTGCTAGAATATCAACCTCGGGAGAGGACAGCATTGCTGATGGGATGGAACAGAGAATTTAGCTCAACACGGAAGTCCTCACATATTTTAGTGAGAGTCTGGTCCCTCCCTTAAGGAGGGAAAGGTGAGGGAAGGCTGATGGAGGGACATCTGGGGATATTGTCCCTCAAACCCAACCACACACAAGATGGCTCCACTCCTGCCCCACAAAGCGCTCATTCCCCTCGCAGGCAGTTAGCGGAAGTGATTCAGAGAATTGCTTCAAGAATCCAAGTAGAAAATTGCAGTGTCCTCTTAACCTACCTACACGCATACTTGACATTTTTAAGTTTAAAGACTATACTTTCTGGATAATCCAATATTTAAAAAAATATATATATTTTATTGATTTTTAACAGAGAGGAAGGGAGAGAGATAAAAGTCAGAAACATCGATGAGAGAGAGAGACATCGATCAACCACCTCCTACACGCCCCACTATGGAGATGTGCCCGCAAGCAAGGTACATGCCCCCAACCGGAATCAAACCCGGGACCTTTCAATCCGCAAGCCAACGCTCTATCCACTGAGCCAAACCGGTCTCTGCTGGATAATCCAATATTTTGACAGTGTCTAGAAATAGCAAGGCACTGATCACTTTAAAAGGCTGCTATATGGTGGAGACACTCATATTTGTCTATAAAAGCCTAAGCTATCTGTACAACTGGATGACTGGCCGGTAGCGATGATGTGCACTGACCACCAGGGGGCAGACACTCAATGGAGGAGCTGTCCCTGGTGGTCAGTGTGCTCCCACAGCCAACCTCCCACGGTCCCCCCATCCCCACCTGGCCAACCAGCCCCAGATGGGACTGGGCAAGATGGTCCCAATTGGCCCTGATTACTGGCCAGCCTGAGGGACCCCACCCATGCACAAATTTGTGCACCGGGGTCTCTAGTTATAATACGATAAATCTCAGAAACAGAGGAAAAACGCTGTTGGCGCTCTATGTGAATTTTAGAGCATAGTACAAACCACTAACACACCTTGTATGCACCTAGGGACTAGAATGATATATATTCGAGAAAATATACAAACACGGTAACACCACTTCACGGGTTTGGACTGGGCACATAGACTATTAGTATCTTACCAAACCGCACATTTAAAATATGTATAAACTACTATGAAAGAATGTAACATTTTAAGGACTTACACTTTTATGTAGGGCAATATGAGACTAGGGTTTTCAAAATGGTCTTTAAAATAAATAGTTGAAGAACAGTAAAAAGAGTAACTGAAATAGAACTTGAAAACGTTAAACATGATAAAAGTAGCACCGTACAAGTTCTGCGTAAGTTATTTAAACTATATAAATACAGAAACAGAGAGAAAACTTTTATATTTAACATGCTTTTGTGTGCTCAAACATCTTACATTTTCTTTACATTTTAGAAAATGGTAATCAGCTCCATACTAACTGTACGCCCTTGGGTAAGGTCTCCTTATTACTTGTTCTAGATGCTTTTCTAAAAAGGTAGAAGGGAAGGATGAGATAGTTTTGTTTTTTTTTGCTATTCCTCCCAGCTCTAAAATTCTGTGGGTTCTGTGATCCTGTGTCATGTCTCTTTCCCTCCCCTCGGTGGAGGCATATATTCTTTGTCCGTTTTACTCTTTTTACAAATTTCAATCAAAGACTACTTGGCAGAGTTGGGCCACTGACAAATGTGACAATCTATCATTTTGTGCAAGCGACCCAATGAATAGCTTGTAAAGGTTTTCATTTTTATGATTCCAAACCTGCTGAATTGGATGAATATGACAGAATATTTGGACTTTTTATCTCTCTATGCTATCATTTTACCTTTAGCAAGTTCATTTATACAACAAGTTTTTAATCTCTTGATACTCACACCAATGACGTGCGGGAGAAATCTTTCCTGCTTGCTCTCTTGATTCCTTCTTTGTTGTTGGGATGAAGGAGAGAATCAGTGCTTCTTTCAGATGATTATTTGTCCCAGTTGGTAACGTTTCTAGGTTGACATATCCCCTATTACATATACATATATTTCTCTAGACAGTCTTCATATAACTGCATTATTTTTTAGATCAAGTTTAATATCTAACCACCATCGGATCCATTCCATACTCGAGATATTTAGATGTGAGTTTGTTTTAATTTGAAGGATTTGGGTGGTGTTTCTACCCGGTGTACAATGGACCAAGTTCAACCATAACCTTAACTCTCTGAGTCTCTTTTCTTAATGGCAGGATATCCATACCAATCAGTGTTCTGAAATCTCCACATAATGAAGTCACTTGCCTTGTGATATGTAAATTACCTTGCAGTCAAAAATATGTAAATCTTTACTTTGCAATTGTACTCTAAGGAAAGGGTTTGATTTGAGGAAAACAGCCCACAAGCCTTCCCTCCTCCCCTCTTAGGAAAGCATCATTTGCATGACTTTCATATGGTATAAATGTTTGCATAGGAAATGTATCACTTATTTTACATCCGCATGGTTCATAGCCTTTAGGGTCAAGGATTCTAAACATAGCAAGGACATTTAAAATACTTAAAAGCTGCTACTATTTTTATAATTTCTAATCAGGAGCTGATTTTAAATGCATAAGCAGCATCTTTATTGTCAACAGGACTGGAAGGGAAACTGTCACACTATAGTATTTTTTTTTAAAAAAGTAGAAACTTGGTAAATGCTAATTCAGACCTTGATTTCAGGGAAGAAGAAAGAGGGAGAGAGATTTAGAAACATCAATGATGAAAGAGAATCATTGATTGGCTGCCTTCTGCACAACCCTTACTGAGCCTGCAACCCGGGCATGTGCCCTTGACTAGAATCAAACCTGGGACCCTTTAGTACACAGGCCAGTGCTCTATCCACTGTGCCAAACCAGCTAGGGCTGTGTGTGTGTGTGTGTGTGTATTCTTTTTCATTTCAGAGAGGAAGGGAGGGGGAGAGAGAGATGGAAACATCATTGATGAGAGAGAATCATCAATCATAGGCTGCCTCCAGCCCTCCCTACCCCCCCCCCCCCCCGAGAATCAAGCCTGCAACCAAGCAGGTGCCCTGACTGGAAGTCAAACCAGTGACCTCTTGGTTCTTGAGTTGATGCTCAACCACTGAACCGCACCAAGCTGGGCAGGATCTGCATTTTCAAATGTGAATTCAGTATGAACATAAAAATCAAATTAAAGAATGTTTTTAATCACCTGTAGCAAAAGAAAATGAACCGAAAAGGGACATAACTATAATTTAGAGCAACGACGAGTGACATAGTGGAGAAACACAGGCACCTCATGTTACGGGGTCATGTAATGTCCCCTTTATGAGAAGAGATGGGGAGCTGTGGCAAGACCTTCATCACCTGATCCCCCCGGACAGACGGCGGTCAGGGCTTGAAACAGACAGGGCCAGTGCTGAGAACGAGGCTAGACAGAAAAAGTCACGTAAGTGACAGAATTATGCTTATTTTCTGCCGATGCAGAATTCCGAAAATGTGATTTACAGTTTATAAGAAAGGCAGTCAAGGAGGGAAGGACTAAAGATACGGGTCGAGGTTCCCACCGAGGCATAGTTGAGCCGGGGCGATGGGTGTTGTGAGAGAAATTTTGAGGATGGATGTGGTAATATATACGAAGCACTCTGTTCCCGGCAAGAAAGGTTCTATAAAAACATAACATATCGCTGATCCTTCGAAGGCACGGTGAAGGTTGAAAGATTTTCAGACACAGGGAAAGGGCACATTCACAACCCAGTGAGGAGCAAAGGATATTGAAAGAGAAGGTCAAGAAAAGAAAAGAAATTTAAGGATCCCTAAAAGAAAAGAAATTTAAGGCGCGCACACACACACACACACACACACACACACACACACACACACACAGTGTTAAATAAGACTCTCTTCATTTTGACTTATTCTGTAATACAATAGATAATTTTTAAAAAGGATTTTTTTTTTACTTCCAAGATAACTGCACTTAGAATGGAAAAATTTGAGTGCGCAGAGTTAAAACGCAGGCAGTGGTCCAGCAAAGCAAAGAGTGAACTTGCAATAAATGTCTGAGAGAACGATGCTACAAAAGAAAACGCACCACAGAAATGGTAAAGAAGTCGGTGTCTACATCAAGATTATTTTGCCCAGAGCTTTGGGGAAATGTCCTGAAAGATGGAATTTTCAAAAGACCCCCCCCCCCCCCCACCGAGAAAGCTGGTGTGCAGCGGCTGGAGAGCCATAGCTTGCAGGAGGAGCGGTGGCCCCTTTAAGCGCGC
This sequence comes from Lasiurus borealis, assembly GCA_004026805.1. Taxonomy (NCBI): domain Eukaryota; kingdom Metazoa; phylum Chordata; class Mammalia; order Chiroptera; family Vespertilionidae; genus Lasiurus; species Lasiurus borealis. Next base: position 59,326 of record PVJN01006819.1, read on the forward strand.
ACCCTGAGGGGGAGGAACACAGGAAATTGGACGGAGGGTCCCATGCGGAGCCGCTGATTGCTTGTCCGGATCTGTCTAATTGCTGCAGATGTGGCCATCAGGTGACTTGGCCCGCAGAAAGCCTTGGACGCCAACCAAGAGTGTAAATTCCAGACACCGTTAAATTTAGACCGTGTTGTGTGGCCATAGAATGTCGGTCCTCCCTTCCCCATCCAGCTCTGGAGGTAGTTCCAACGCCTTGTTTAATCAGGCAGCCATATTACGCTTCTCCTGAAAAGCCTTATCAATTGGAATCTTGTAATTCAGCTAGAGGCCCGGTGCGCGGAATTGGTGCAAGAGTAGGCCTTCCTTCTAGGCTGCTCTCTCTGGCCCCCGGGACCTGGGCTTTCCTCGCAGCCCCAGCTTCGTCTGGAACAGTGGTTCTCAACCTTCCTAAGGCCGTGACGCTTGCATATAGTTCCTCATGTGGTGGTGACCCCCAACCATGACATTTTGCTACTGTTATGCATCGTGATGTAAATATCTGCATTTTCTGATGGTCTTAGGCGACCCCTGTGAAAGGGTCATTTGACCCCCAAAGGGGTCGAGACCCACAGGTTGAGAGCCACTGGTCTGGAAGGTCGTCTGGTCTAATTAGCATATTATACTTTTATTATTATAGATGGGATTGAGTTTCTCATAGGAATATCTTTTTTGTTGTTGTTGTTGTGGACATTATGTCTCACAATTTTATTTTATTTTTAAAATCTTTATTGTTGAAAGTAGTACATAGGTCCTCCTCCTATTCCCCCCCCTTAAACTTGTCCAGCCCTCTCTGGTCCTCTCCAGTTCTCACCGCCCCATCATCTGTATCCGTAGGTGACGCATAGAGGGATGCAAATTCATTGGTTGATCTCTTTCCACTCCACTCCCCTGCCTTCTTCTCAGGTTCAACAGTCTGTTCATGCTTCTGTGTCTCTGGGTCTATTTTTGATCATCAGTTTACAGTGGTACCTCGAGATACGAGTTTCATTTGTTCCTGTAACCTTGAGGCATGGGAGACTATGAGACGCTCGAGTCGCGGTAACCTGGGGGGTCGTGTGCAGCCGGCAGATCCAAGCGATTACTCCTATCTCAAATGTTGCTCGTATTTCAAAGCAAAAATCGCTCTCTCGACAGCTCATATCTCAAAAATCTTGTATGTTAGGGCACTCGTATCTCGAGGTACCACTGTATTTGGTTCATTCGATTCTACATGTGAGTGAGATTATGTGATACTTGCCTTCCTCTGCCTGGCTTATTTCACTCAATAGCAAATGTCTGGAAGTTACTCACAGTGGGAAGAAGTGTCTGGTGAACTGTAGGAAGTGGTACTTAGTGTGAGAGAGAGAGAGGCTAGAGACAAAAATGAATGAAAGACTGGAAAACTCATTGACATGTGCAGAACAAGTGAAACTATGGTCTGATCTGCTTGAAAATATAAGAAGGCATCTTTTCTTTTTTTCCTTTTTTTTTTCCAAGTTAAGAATACATAATCTTTGGGCCAATTAAAAAAAAAGTCCCCAAGCTTAAAACTTGTTCTAAGTTTTTGTGTGTTTTTTTTTTAAATAACAAAATTGGTTTTCTATTTAATTTGTAATAGTATGATGGAAAAAAAATTAAAACAATTATTTATGCCACATCTGACACTTAATTTCAGTGTTCGGGGTTATATATTTTACATACTCATACCCTTACATAACTTAATCAAAATGATAGCTAAATATTGGTTTCTAAATAATGTCAGTATCCAAATGAGAGCCATTAACATTTTTATCTGCATTCGTAAGTTTAGTTGAGGCTTGTCTATTCATTTTTGCCAATAGATGTCAGTGGTTGACCATATTAGTAAAATTATTGCAGATGCTCTTGTTCACAGTCTAGCCTTTGAAACAATGCATTATTCCTTAAATAGTCCTTTTTTATCATTTCACCTTGAGAAGTAATATATATTTATGACATGATAGAGTTGACAATGGGAAATGTTAATAGATTCCCTAATTGATTGCACTGTTGCCATATCTAAGAGCTGTAGGAAATATTCAGAAATTAAAATGACATTTTAAAAGGCTTGCTTTGTTTATATAGATTTATGTATATTCCTCCAACCAAGCAGTTTCCAATATACAAGAGAAACTGGCTCATATAAAAAGTGTTTTATTCCCATTCATGTCGGCTACAAAGCTTTTCTTTTTTTTTCCCATTGAAGTTTCCAGCACCTTCTTTAAAAACAAATGCAGAAACACTGGCTCAGGCAGTTGGCAAATAAAATGTAATTTTTTAAAATTACAAGTAGTTTTACGATAATTGAGTAGTCATCATTTTGTATCTATTAGACGGGTGGTGAACTTTGCATGCGACATGAATTATTCTTGTTCTAAAGTCTTAAGCATAAGTAATGAGATAGTCTCTATTTTCTTTTTTACTGTTTAGAATCTTCTCTCAATGCCTCTTTTCTTCAATATCTTGAGTTAGAAATGATGTTCGAAATAAAACAGTATATGGCATATTTACTTGAATTAATAATTAAAAGAAAAACCCTGTTGGTTCTTCAGAATTTTTAAGAATGGTTCACCAGACTTCTCTTTTGTGTGAAATGCACAAACCTCTGAAATATTTCAAAATATTTCTTAATTATGATTTTTCCGCTAGAAAAACATAGTATGTTAAACACATTATCGAGGCAATATTTTGAAAAGGATTTCATTGACCCAAACTAAAATGAAATGTAAAATTCACTTAAGGGTAATTCAAAACATGTTTATTGAGCTTCTCCTATATGCCCTGAACTTAACACATTTTCTTTCTTACCTATGGTTATCTGTTGTCATGTGGAGAAGTTCTTTTTTTCTTATGTCTAAAACAGTGGTTCTCAACTTTCCTAATGCCACGACCCTTTAAGACAGCTCCTCCTGTGGTGGTGACCCCCAACCATAAAATTATTTCTGTTGCTACTTCATAACTGTAATGTTGCTACTGTTATGAACTGTAATGTAAATATCTGATAGGCAGGATGTATTTTCATTGTTACAAATTGAACATAATTAAAGCATAGTGATTAATCACAAAAACAATATGTAATTATATATTATGAAATATAATATATATATATATTTTTTGTCTTGAATCATGGTGTAGCATGGGTAACAGTCTTAATATGAGAACAGTGAACTACATTGCTACACTTTGCTACACCGAGGAGCAGTGTGTTGGTTCCTAAGACCATGGGAAATAGGTGTTTTCTGATGGTTTTAGGCGACCCCGGTGAAAGGGTCGTTCGACCCCCAAAGGGGTCGCGACCCACTGGTTGAGAACCGCTGGTCTAAAACAACTGTGAGAGAAAATATTTGCAACTTAGAATCTGACAAAAGATGTATGTGCAGGACATAGAAGGAACTCATAATCAAGAAAGGCGTTCCACTCAGTTGAAAATATGGGCAAAAGCATTGGATAAGCACACTTTCTAACAGAGGGTGTCTCCCTGGCTAATCACAGGAAGGTCTGGCCTTCGGTAATAATCTTCTAAGAAGTAAAATGAAAGCCATAACGCACCCACCACAATGTCTAAACCTAAAAAAAGGCAATACCAAGTGTAGGCAAGGCCACAGAGCAACTGAGCTCCTCACTCACCTCCCATGGGAGTGTGCGTTGTGACATCCGTTTTGGAAAATAGTTTGAAGTATCTCTTAGAGCCAAACATATAAAAACCTATGACCCCCGCCAAGACCGGTTTGGCTCAGTGGATAGAGCGTTAGTCTGCGGACTGAAGGGTCCCAGGTTCGATTCTGGTCCAGGGCACGTACCTAGGTTGCAGGCACAACTCCAGTAGGGGGCGTGCAGGAGGCAGTTGATCCATGTCTTTCTCTCATGGATGTTTCCAACTCTCTATCCCTTCTCCCTTCCTCTCTGTAAAAAAAAAATAATAAAATATATTTAAAAAACAAAACAAAACAAAAACCTATGACCTGATAATGCCAAGAGAATTGCGTAGACATGTGTCTCAAAAGATACACATCCAAATGGCATCAGCATTTTTTTTTTGGTAAAAGTAAAATACACACCACGAACCATCCAGATGTCCACTTCCAATGGACAAGATAAATCATCTGTGGAATAGTCCACACTCCACAGCAACAATAAAAACCAACTGTGGCCGCATGCCTGGGCTCCTCTGGCAAATGGTGAGAGAAAGAAACTTGGCACCAAAGAATACGTACCAGTTAGTTCCACTTCTGTGAAGTTCAAAAGCAGCTAAAACTAACCTACAGAGGCAGAAGCCACACCGCTAGGAGGGTTGCTGGTTCCAGGCGTCATGAGGAGATTTCTGGAAGGACAAGAATCTTGCTTAATCTGGGTGGTTTCACACGGAAAGGGGCACTTGGTAAAATAATCGTGATTTCTGAGCTTTTCTCTGTATGCTGCACTCCGGTTAAACCTTCCCCTGAAAAGTTGAACTCCACACTCTTTCCATCTTTCTTTACATTAAAAAATATATATATTTTATTGATTTTTCACAGAGAGGAAGGGAGAGGGACAGAGAGTTAGAAACATCAATGAGAGAGGGACACCAATCAGCCAGCTCCTGCACGCCCCCTACTGGGGATGTGTCAGCAACCAAAGTACAAGCCCTTGACCGGAATTGAACCTGGGACTCTTCAGTCTACAAGCCGACTCTCTATCCACTAAACCAAACCGGTTTCAGCTCCATCTTTCTTAGCAGATGATACTGACACATTTCCTACCATTTGATAAAAATGCTTTATTATTCCAGATAAAGGCTTTTTTTTTTGAGACTCATCATAAAATATGCAGATGGCTTTCTCCACTTACTAATTTCCATTTTTATAATAACGTGTGGGTGATAGGACCAGACTTTGTAGTTGGAGAAGCGAAGGAATTCTAATGGAGATCTAGTGCCCAGCTGAGTCATTTAAAGAACACTTAGTTCTGAAACTCCTTGAAGGTTCCACCAGGAGAGAAACAGTGAATTGAGTTGATTTGTTTGGCTTTGCTTTGTTTCTGCCTGATGTAATAAAGATACAAGAAGAACCAACAAAGTTTTGGCTCCTGCGGAAACCGGTTTGGCCCAGTGGATAGAGCGTTGGTCTGTGGACTGAAAGGTCCCAGGTTCGATTCCGGTCAAGGGCATGTACCTTGGTTGCAGGTAAATCCTCAGTAGGAGGCATGCAGGAGGCAGCTGATCGATGTTTCCAACTCTCTATCCCTCCCCCTTCCTCTCTGTAAAAAAATCAATAAAATATATATTTCAAAAATGTTTCGGCTCCCACTTAATACCAGGGGATTTTGTTATATGAGTATTTTTTTTTCTAAATACAGGCAAATATTCTGGTTTTGGTTCTAGACCACCGCGAGAAAGTGAATACTGCAATAAATCAAGTCACAAGATTTTTTTTTGTTTCCTAGTGCATATGTAAGGTATATTTACACTGAGTGGCCAGATTATTATGATCTCTGAATGCATAATAATCTGGCCACTCAGTGTAGATATATATTAGAGGCCCGGTGCATGAATTTGTGCAGGGGTGGGGTTTAGCCAGCCTGGCCAGGAGGAGGGGACATGGTTGGTTGGCCAGCCTGCCTGGTGGTCGAACTCCTGCTCAAGGGGACAATTTGCATATTAGCCTTTTATTATATAGGATATACACTGAGTGGCCAGATGATTATGTGTTCAGAGATCATAATAATTTGGCCACTCGGTGTAAATTATACTGTGGTAACTGTGCAATAGTGCATGTCCAAAATATGTACCGCTAAAGATCACTGATCACAGATCTCTGTAGCAAATGTAATGATAATGAAAAAGATGGAAATTACCAAAAGGTAACAGAGACATGAGCAAATGCCATTGGAAAAATTGAATCGACAAGATTTGCTTGATTCAGGGTTGCCATCACCTTTGATTGGAAAAAAAAAACAAAAACACACAGTATCTGTAAGGCACAATGAAACAACATGCATCAAAATGAGGTATGCATGTAAATAGTTTACATATATAATGTACAAACTTGTTGTATTCTACTCATCAGTACATACATATAATAGAAGTCCGAGAAATTATTAGGAAAAAAAGACTAATATATAGAAGTGCAGAGGATTATTAGGAAAACTCATAGTTCATTTTAAAATTTCATTTCCTTGTTCTCTAGGTTTATGTGATATTTCTCTTGAGGTTTCTCACACAATAAAGGAAAAAATAACTGTTTATAAGCATAAATCTTTCCTTTCTACTTAGCCAGAGTCCTTGGGCAACATCTTGAAACTTAATAAACTTGAATTTTGTCAGGAGAAAAGTGAAGGTAATTTACTGGTCAGGACCCCGCCGTGGAAGTAATGCGTCTTGGAGCTCTGAAATGTGAGGGACCGAGCTTCTCTCTGGCTAATGGCAGCCGAGAGACCAACGAGAGAGAGGGTGTCAAAGCCAGGGAGGGTGGAAATGGCAAAGCAATAGAGAGTTTAAAATTACTGCTTTTATGTAGGCCACTTAAATATATATATATAATTTATTTCAGAGAGGAAGGGAAAGGGAGAGAGAGAGAAAAACATTCATGATGAGAATCATTGATCGACTGCCTCTTGCATGACCCCCATTGGTGACTGAGCCTGCCACCCAGGCATATGCCCCGACTGGGAATTGAACCTGTGACCTCCTGGTTCCTAGGTTGATGCTCAAACACTGAGCCATGCCAGATGGGCTAGGCCACTTTCTATAGAAAAACCCCAGGCAGTGCCAGTTTCACTGGACTTAGAGTTAGAAGGCATGAGTCCAGGTCCTCCTTGTGCCCTTCCCTCTGAGAGATGGGGAGAGCAGTCATTTCTGGTCCATGGTTTCAGGAAAAAAAAATGTAATTAGGACAAAAGATTTGGATGGTCCCTTATGGTTCCATATATTTAAATATTAGCAATTTAAAGTAATTTAACAAGTGTCTTCCGTATCTTATTTTATTTTTTAAATGTATATATTTTTATTGAATTCAGAGAGGAAGAGAGAGGGAGAGAGAGATAGAAACTTCAATGATGAGAGACAATCCTTGGTCAGCTGCCTCCTGCACGCCCCCTCTGGGGATCAAGCCCACAACCTGGGCATGTGCCCTTGACTGGAATCGAACCTGGGACCCTTCAGTTCACAGGTTGATGCTCTATCTACTGAGCCAAAACAGTGAGGGCTTTATTGAATGTTCTAGTTATTGCTGCTAAAAAAAAACAAATAAGAACACAACAAAACTCTGTCATCAAAGCGCTGATTTGCTCATGAAGAGACAGTCTGGACAGGCAGAGTGAAGAACTCTGGAAAGAAATACAGTTTAAGGAAGATCGGTTCTTCGAAATGGCCAACATTTATTAATTCGGTTGGGTTACTATCATCGCTTCACATTGACAGAGATGGTATCTTTCTAAAGAACATTGAGAGTTTAATGAATTAGAGCAGGAAAAAAGGGAAAGGATTTCCAATGACCTGCTTCAGCCTTCCCCATTTTGTCTGTAAAACAGCGTTAATGATACACGTGATTTTCAAACATGTAATCTTTGGCAAATATCTTTTAAAAAAACAAACTCAGATTTTTGGTCCATTAAACCCAATGTTTGTCTCTGACACTGGTTCTACGGAACGATTTTGAAAGTGAGAATCAGCATTCTTTCTGAGGGCGTCATCCATGCCTGTCTGCAGGGGCTGTATCTGCAGCATCTCTCCTCTCAGGCCTTGAAGATGTGACTTTTCTTGCTCTACTTTGCTGCTGCGCTGGGATTAGAAAAGTGAACCCACTGAACTCACTAATTCCGTAAACTTGGCTTTGCATTACATTTTGCATTGCATCACGTTTGGTTCCTGATAAAAACGTTGAATCACGTTTTGCAGCGAACATATTACAGGGTGCCTTACGACCTGCGGAGGCCTGATGCCAGCTCCTTATGAGTAAAATAGTGATAATAAACCCACACAGCTTGCCTTCCTAAGTTGTTAGGTAATTTGGCTAAAAAATGATTATAATTTGTGAGGCCTGCGGCGCTATAAAGTGTATAGCATTGCCGTTTGTGATGAAATACACTTGGAATATGGCTTTCCATCAATACTTCCGCAGGCTTTTCCTGTTTGACTTGGAATGTGTTCTATTTCCGTCTTCATCTTTGTTTACTTGTGACTACGGATGATAAAACAGACCGGTATCAATTCCCCAATCCCATTCTGCAGACCTGCTGTCTGATGAGAGAGCCGCATTATCATAAAACAAAAAATATAGAAATGAAAAAAAAGGGCCAGAAAGTCCATGTGGCATACTTTACAGCTGCCATCTAACGAAAAACCTCAAATACAGATGCTAATGAGATGTTAACTGAATTATTAAAATAAAGGTAATGAATATTCAGGTATGTTACAATCAGCAGGTAAACTGCCGTTGAGAGAATTTCTAAATCCTAAATGGGTAATAATGGAAAAGCTTAAAAATATGTCAAAGACATTGCACGATTCTTTTTATATCGGTGCCACCTCTAACAAGAAACTCATTTTGTGTCTTTCTTTGTCTGTGGGAGAGAGAGGGAGGAGATTTTTCTGGAGTGAGTCCCTCGTCAAGAAATGAATATTCTGAGTTAAACGTCCTTTATGGCCCTAGCTCATGTGTTGCGTATTCTTACCAGTTTCTCAACGCTCATGGTCAAAGAGATATGTATCTCCTCAGGTGGTTTCTGTAGGCGTGGTGATTAATATTCTAGAAATACGGTGTGTGGAGTGAGGGCTGAGCTTTGGGTGAGGCAAGTGAAATGCTCTCAGGTGGAAAATTTAAAGGTGCAGCAAAATTCATCGGAGGAATCAAGATAACAGTTCATTACAATATTTCACTTTAATTTTTCCATCGCCATGTATTCCCATCTGCCCTCCTCCACCTCCACCCACCCCTATCTCCACGCTGTTGTGTATTTCCATGAGTTCTCTCTCTGTTTTCCTCTTTTGCTCAATCCCTCCATCCCCACCCCCACCAACCTGAGCTGTCTGCCTGCTCTCTGTGAGTCTGCCTCTCTGTTGCTGGATAGTTGAGTTTGTTTATTAAATTCCACATATGAGTGAATATTATACGAAGCAAAATAAGCCAGTCAGGGAAAGACAAGTACCATACAATTTTACTTCCTTGATGCAGTATTTTAAAAATAAAAATGGCCGAAACCGATTTGGCTCAGTGGATAGAGAGTCGGCCTGTGGACTGAAAGGTCCCAGGTTCGATTCCGGTCAAGGACATGTACCTTGGTTGCGGGCACATCCCCATTAGGGGGTGTGCAGGTGGCAGCTGATTGATGTCTCTCTCTCATCGATGTTTCTAACTCTCTATCCTTCTCCTTTCCTCTCTGTAAAAAATCAATAAAATATATTAAAAAAATAAAAATTAAAAAAAAAATTACCACGGAAGTCAACGATGAACACAATGTCAAATGTTAATAACTACAGGGTCAATATTTCTGATTTTTAATTTTCCTCAGACTCTCACCTGGCTCAGCACAACACTGGTGTATAGATATTTCTGGTTTCTCCAGCTATAAATTTCCAAATTATCTCTTCTAAATGGGGTCCAGAGATCAATAAGGGGAATACACATTCATTCTCAGAACTGAGGAAATATTTTAATACATTTTCTGGTTATTTTATTCTCAAAAATTCTCTCAAGATTTATAATGTTATCTTGGTCAGTTTTGTACATAGGTGATTGAAGAATTTCCTTTCATTCACATACAAGTTTTCTCGACCTGCATCCTACACACCTAGGATGGAGCTGTCAGGGCAGTGGTTCTCAACCTTCCTAATGCCACAACCCTTTAATACAGCTCCTCATGTTGTGGTGACCCCCAACCATAAAGTTATTTTTGTTGCTACTTCATAACTGTCATTTTGCAACTGTGATGAATCATATCTGTGTTTTCCAATGGTCTTAGGTGACCCCTGTGAAAGTGTTGTTTGAACCCCAAAGGGGTCGCGACCCACAGGTTGAGAACCACTGCTTCAGGGGATCTTAGATCATTGAAGAAGTCTCTCTAATCATAGGCGCACATGGATGCTGCTGTCTGTGCCAGCCCTCTGCAGTTGCCCACACGGGGTTTCCAGGTCCCGGGATCCGGGCCTCTTTGCTGGCGCTGGGAGCCCCCCTGCCCAGGGTCCCCCTCTAGCTGTAGGCCTGAGATCTTCTGCCTCAGACGTCATCAGCCTTTGGAAGAAAGTTTCCTGTCCTCAGCACATCTTTGGCATTTCAAGGATTTCTCTCTGTTCTTGGGGAAGCGTTCCATCCCTTTTGGCAGCCCTTGAATTCACTCTTTTTTTCTCTCTCTCTCCTCTTGGAATGCTTATGTTAATCTCTCAAGAAGTAAATGTCTCTAGAAAGGTAAGGAAATCTGTTGTCTTCAAGCAGGTCCATCTGTCCTGTCTACAAATATTTTTTTAAATATTTTATTGATTTTTTTACAGAGGAAGGGAGAGGTACAGAGGGTTAGAAACATCAATGAGAGAGAGACATCGATCAGCCGCCTCCTGCACACACCCCCACTGGGGATGTGCCCGCAACCAAGGTACATGCCCTTGACCGGAACCGAACCCGGGGACCTTTCAGTCCATCCATTGAGCCAAACTGGTCTTGGCTCTGCAAATATTCTTAAAGCATCACGAAGCGTTTTTCTTTGGGGAGACAGATGCAGATGGAATGAACACGAGCCACCCTGTCCAGTAGCTGTGACATGTGTGTTATTAGAGTGATCCCCGCACGCTCTTGATGCTCAGTGGAGTTCGGTTGTCTATTGTGCTCCTCTCCCCATATCCACGTGCTTCTTCACATAAATCAAAATCTTTTTTCCTACACATGCACAGGACTTTTAAGATCGAAATTTCACTGAATAAAGATGCAGTTTCCAGGTTTTAAAAAAGATTCTTATTTCCTTCTCTGGTGAGTGTGAGGCTATTCTTTCCTGTTGATGAATTTACTGAGCCCACTACACCGTTGGGTCCAGGAAGAACTGACGTAGTGCAATGGTACTCTACGTACAGGCAATATCAACACTGTGATGCACAGCACTACAGCTATATTGTGAATGCTCTCTATAAAATTGTCTGCCAGCCGAAACCTGTTTGGCTCAGTGGATAGAGCATTGGTCTGCGGACTGAAAGGTCCCAGGTTCAATTCCAGTCAAGGGCATGTACCTTGGTTTCGGGCACATCCCCAGTAGGGTGTGTGCAGGAGGCAGCTAATTGATGTCTCTCTCTCATCGATGTTTCTAACTCTCTATCCCTCTCTCTTCCTCTCTGTAAAAAATCAATAAAATATATTTTAAAAAATTGTTTTCCACACTGTATAAAGAAATATAGTAAATATCATAAATATTTTAAAAAAACATCTGAATTATGTAAACCATATGTCATTTTCTATTCATAAGATGTAATTAGATATAGAGCAATAAAACTTAATTTCTCTTTACATTGCTTGGCTATATATTTTCCAACAAATAGTGAGAAACAAAAATATAGGACTTCAATATCACATGGTGAATAAAAAATGAGCTTTTATTATACTGACCGTATTAAGGTTCTCCAGAGAGTACTAACAAGATAGGAGGACGGAAAGGTAGGTGGATGGATAGGTAGGTTGACGTGGATGTAGTTACAGTGGTACCTCGAGATACGAGTGCCCTAACATACGAGATTTTTGAGATACAAGCTGTCGAGCGAGCGATTTTTGCTTTGAAATACGAGCAACAGTTGAGATAGGAGTGATCGTGTGGATCGGCCGACTGCACACAATCCACCAGTTTACCGTGACTCGAGTGTCTCATAGTTTCCCACGCCTCAAGGTTATGGAACGAATTAAACTCGTATCTCGAGGTACTGCTGTATAATGATATGGATGTAAAGATTTAAGGAACCAGCTCACGTCATCTGCATTGATGTGTTCTGCTCCTGAAGGCAGAAAACCTCCAAACTGCCACCTTCAGTTGCCATGACATTTTTTTAAGTCATCGGAGGTAAAGAGAAGCATTCTTTGTTTCTCCTGAAGCTGTCAATTAAACAATGCTAGGAATTAACTTATAAAACCCTCTCTTCGGTGACATTCCTGATGTTGGTAATGAGAAGGTATGTTTACTAATGACAGAAGGTAAAAGCTAGCGGACTTTTGAGGGATTTCTCACTACCTATTTAGAACTCAATGGTGACTGCTTTAGAGATAAATACTTCTATACCACGTCTGGTATAATGCTTGGCACTTAGTAATTTCACAATAAACTCTAGAGCAAATGAAATATGGACAGATAAGTAAACATTTTTTCTTTAGCATTTTAAAAGGAACATTACTTTTAGTTTAAACTAAATAGATTTTAAAAGGAACACTACTTTTAGTTTAAACTTTTGCTGTGTTTGTGCAATTATATCAAGATTGTACTCAAAAGATTGATCACGGTAATGTAGAAATTGCAATATTATTTCTTGTTCCGGGCATCGATGAAGAGAGACCACACCTAATTTTTTTCACTACGACCTGTCCGTGGAGGAAAATGACAATAGACGTGACCTACTTCTCCTTTTTTTCTCCTTCCTAATCAGATCACATGGCAAAGAGGAATGAATGGCAAGAGAAACAAAGCATTGCCTCACCTCCGATGTATTTTCCAAACAAAAGGAAGTCCTCCCATGTGTCCTTGGTGAGGGTAGAACTGGAAGGGAAGGCATTTGGGGAGTGTAAGTATAATGATCACAGTATTAGTCTACACCAGCGGTTCTCAACCTGTGGGTCTCGACCCCTTTGGGGGTCAATTGAGACCCCCAAAGGGGTCGCCTGAGACCATCAGAAAACACAGATATTTACATCATGATTCTTAACAGGAGCAAAATTACAGTGATGAAGTAGCAATGAAAATAATTTTATAGTTGGGGTCACCACAACATGAGGAGCTGTATTAAAGGGTCGCAGCATGAGAAAGGTTGAGAACCACTGGTCTACATTTATCACCTCACATGGTTACCACAGTGTGTGTGTGCGTGTGTGTGTGTGTGTGTGTGTGTGTATGTGTTTGTGTGTGTGTGTATGTGTGTGTGAGAGTGTGTGTGTGAGTGTGTGTTTGTGTGTGTGTGTATGTGTGTGTGAGAGTGTGTGTGTGAGTGTGTGTGTGGTTTTCAACACGGAATGTCCGCTTATGTGGAGTCCCAAAGTTGATCCACTAAAATCCAAGAAAATATTATAAGGACTTTGTTTTATAGTTACTGTTATTTAAAAATGAAGATATATCCCGAGGCCTGGTATAGAAATAATCCAGACTGACGCCGGTGGCCTCAGTTTGTGCGAAGTAAAAGTAAAAAAAAAAAATTATATTATTGATTGTTTTTGCGATCTAATGTTCTGAAACTGACTTTCACAAAATGGATGAGTTGCTTCGAAAGATTTTTGCCAAGAATCCTCCGACTGAAAGTCAGGTGAAGGTCAGTGAGTTCAGTTCTTGTCAGGCACACACCGGGAGGGTCAGGGAAAATAAAGCGAAGCGTTCTAATCTAATCACACTCTCTCCCGGCCCCCGACACTTACTTTTTAAAATGATCACATTTGATTAGGTGCCTCGTGGTAAATAGGACATTTTTTTTCCAATGTCATGGAGGAAAAAGCTCATGCCGATGAGAGAGCATTTTGAAGATAGATATTTGGGGAGATTTTGTTGCAAATATTTCACCCCTGGAAACTCCCATTGCTCTTCACATAAAAAAGATTTAGAAACGGTTTTCGAACCAGTGGCTTAAGGAATACAGAAATACCACATCCAGCTAAATGTCAATAAAATCTGAGCCTAATTACCTATGGATTGAAAACCGTGTGGCGTGATTATTAATGCAGCCGATGGTGCGTTTCTTCTATTTGTATTTAAGTGTTTTCAAGATTTTTTAACTAAAATGACAATGTCAGCCAAGACCGGTTTGGCTCAGTG